>OMOT01079622.1:0-10060 GCA_900312575.1 Acanthochaenus luetkenii
TGTTATTATTTTCATGAAATATATGCCATTTTAGACAGTGAGTCATGAACTAAAATTAATCAATATGACATCTAAAATCAGACTCAATTTAAAGGACATTTTCGTCAAAAGACTAAGATTATGTCTAAATCAAACAATGGTGTAAAAATGTACACTGGTGCACTTATTTCACTCTCTTTTTATAACAAAAGTATTTTGGCCTTACTATTACTATACTGAGTAAGCAATTAAAGGAACTGATTAGGATTGTATGCTGACTTTATAATCTACTATTTTTAAATAACCTGAATTATAGTTGTAAGTATTTAACACTATCTGGTATATTTTTAACTGCTAATTAAGAACTTGATAATAGCCAGATGCTAATTTAGGCCTACACTTTGATGTATTGCACATGTGGGATGCAAACACAAGCTTCGCCGCACAACCTGGACACCAGTAAGAAAGTTCAGTCAACATAATTTTCCCCACCAGCACCCATGGCGTGCAGACACAAGCAGTCTCTCCACAAGTGAAGCTAAACGAAAAACCACAACACATCACTAGCCGAGTCATTTTCCAGTGGCTATCCGTAAAGCAAGCGGTGGAAATCCCATAACGGAGCACCTATGTAAGGACATGGTGCGTACCCGGGATACAACCCGTTGAGTGAAGAGGCATTGATCAAAACACTGGATCCGAGGTATGTGATGCCAGGTCGAAAATACTTCAGCTAAACCGCTGTACCCGTGTTATACAGCAAGTGCCGTGAGAAAGTGGGGGAAGAACTTCGGAACGTGACACAGTTTGCTACTACGACTGACTGTGGTTGAGCCGCACATCAGACTCGTATATGAGTCTGACGGTGTAGTTTATCAACAATGACTGGAAGTTGAATAGCAGATGTCTACAGACGTCATATTACCCGGAGGACCACACGGTAGAAATGATTGCCGAAGGCCTGAGGGAGGCCCTGCAGTCCTGGGGGCTAAAAGAGGAGCGACAAGTGAGTACGACAACAGACAATGGAGCAACATTGTCAAAGCACTGCAGCTAAATTACTTCAGTGTTTTGGTAAGTTTGAATAGTTATTGCAAATAATATTTCATTTGTATAGAAAAATAAATTGTTGTCCAGCTCTATGCCATACGTGTAATATATCCTACCGTACAATCGTTTTAATAAGAAATGCTAACATCCCTGTTGACTGTTGATAATTCAGTAGTAAAGACACTGCATTTACATTTATAACGTGATATATACCGTTACCGTCCAAAATTCGAAATATACCGTGATATAAATTTTAGGCCATACCGCCCACCCCTAGGTGGGAACGAGGTCGGATCACGTTCTCACCACAAACGTACCGCACCAGAGTTCGTTTGGAAGCTTTGGTACGCACCTGAATACGATTGTTGTGTTCTCACCTGCCCAAAAGAACCGCACCAGGGGGGGAAATGCACTAGATTGCGATTCAAGCAGACAAAACGAGGCAGGTGTGAAAGTGCCCTTAGCGCTGAAAAGTTGGCGTTTGGGAGATACAAGGTTTTCACTTGACAGCGACGATATGCAAAAGAATTCCAAGGAGTTATTCAATTCAAATTCAAGTTAATTTGTCATACATAGTATAAACACTGCAATGACGTGTTTACTTGCAGACCTTCTCGACAATAGCGTTAAACGGATAGTAAAAATAAAATATCAAAGACAAGAGGGAAAACAAGTAGATGTTAAACATATAAACGTAACGATATTTAAAATATTAAAGTATAATACAAACCAAATTGTGCAACTTCCATGTTTGTGCATGTATAAAAACAGGTAAAGCAGCATGAACCGATGCATACATTAATTGGAATTAAATTAAATCAGTAAAACCAGATAGAGTAGAACAGTGATTGTTGATTTGGAGACATTTGGTCACATCATCCCAACTAAAAAACTGAGCCTAACAATATGTAACTACAGTTATGTGAGCTAATGTTCCGTTAAGATATCTAGAAGTGTTGAAGTGTAAATGTATTAGATGTGAGGTAGCAGCTGTCTGTAATGTTTTAATTATCTGGAAGCCATTTTGATTTGACCTGTTGCTTTTTGTTTCCAAGCTGATGGATGCTGCAGTGAGATGAGAGGTGCTCTCTGTGTATTTCTACCATGATCACCTCCCTTCCTACTCTCACAACACGAAATATCTCCCTGTGACCCGTGTTGGTGACCTTCGACCCCCAGTGCTCCTCAGTCTGAGGTCGTCTGTGTGTTGTGTTTGTCTATGGTGACTGAAACTGGCCTTGTCACTGTGTTGACCCCAGACCTGTGCCTTTAAAGGAGAAATCAACCCAAAATGTACCAGCTAACTAGATGTTGAGAGTAGAACAGGACTCCAGATGATGGCTGGTTACTGTAGACTAGAGTCCAGTCTATAACCAACTTTAGTCCCTAGACTAAAAGTGGCCGTATACAAACAGCAAAGTCGAACTTGACAGAAACCAGAAATAGCGGTGACCAAAACGTAGAGAACCCTGGTGAGAGAGCGACAAAGACGGTTGAGGGAAATTGAGGATTTAGAAGCAGAAAAAAGACCATACAATTTGAATTGAATAGAACAGTCTTTCCCATTCAAATCAACATTCCAGGATGGTCGGAGCGGTGGCCATTTTTATGTGTACCGTTGGGCTAACTATGAACTGACTTACAGCAAGTCACTGAAGCAACATGTTTTGCAGCAACGACCAAAAGCAATGGAAAACTGGCGTCTTACACTGGCAGCGGGGAGGATACTGATGGTTTGTTGGACTGATTTGGGTTTAATCTCTTTATATTACTGTTGGTAAATCATCAATTGTCAATCATCTTGTAACGTTACAAAGCAAAAAGCCTAAATTAAAAAGGGTTCGCTTTGTAACATTACAAGATTATAGTTTAAGTAATAAAATGTGACAATTTACCAACATAAATATAGAGATTAAACCCAAACCGGTCCAACAATCCATAAGCAGCCTCCTTCAGTGACTTGCTGTAAGTTGGTTTATATGGAAGTTAGCCCAATGTTCCAGTTTTATGTGTGTACCAAAAGTGGCCGCCGCTCCGACCATCCTAGAATGTTAAACTGAATGGGGATGTCCAATTCAAATTCTATGGGAGAAGCTTTACCGCAAGACAACATAACCGGTCATGTGATATTGTAGACCAATCAGACGGTCACAGGGCTGATGGCTGATGTGCGAAAAGTCAGACTTGATCGGCCATGTGGAGTCTGAAGTCAATGCGGCGTTTCGTTTTTTCCGCAAACGTGTCCTTTTATTCATAACAACCTGCCGAAATTGGTTTCTGCAGCAAGTATACGGTCGCATTAACGTATCAGCCATATATGTACACAGTGTTTATCAGGTGACAGCTGTGTTTTCCATCCTAACCTCCTCCTCCTCCCTCTTGAAGGAGCGTGTTCAGAAGAGTTTTCCTCACCCCATCGATAAGTGGGCAATCGCCGATGCCCAGGCGGCCATCGAGAAGAGGAAGAGGAGGAACCCGCTGTCTCTGCCCGTTGACAAGATCCACCCTCTGCTCAAGGTTCAGCCAGCATCCACACTGAATACAGTTAGACAGAGCTAGTGATGTAAAAAAGAGAGTTTTAGTGTCCCATGATGGTCTCAATGTTTCAGAGGCTTTTCCACCCTGATGAGAATACAACTCTGGAGGAAACACTGAATACTGGGAATGTTTTGGCTTGAAATGGTCACATTTATCTCTTTTAAAAATATATATTTCATTTGAACATTTTCAAATGTCGCAAGAAATATCAATAACAACAAATAAACCCAACCAATTCCCTGGGGTAAAAAACCTCTCACTCCGACAGAAGTGTTGGTGGTAAAAAATCATTTCTGGGTGTAAGGCTGTGCGATATGGAAAAAAAATCGTAAAGCAGGTCTGCAGCTTTTATTGCAACAATAGCGATATAAACGATAGAGGAAAATATCTACGATAGACATTTTTCTATCGTCCCACGATATATATATTTATATCGAGCGGCCCTATCTGGGTGTAATGTTTGTTGCTATGGACTCTAAACCTGAGTCAGACACACGGATTGTAGGGCAGAGCAGCTTCAGTCCAAACCTGTCAGTATCTGGAAGCTTGAACTCCATTTCCCTTGGTGCTTTGTGTTGTCAGGAGGTGCTGGGCTATAAGCTCGACCACCAGGTGTCGGTGTACATGGTGGCTGTGCTGGAGTACATCTCAGCCGACATCCTGAAGCTGGCCGGTAACTACGTCAGGAACATTCGCCACTATGAGATCTCCCAGCAGGACATCACTGTGGCCATGTGTGCTGACAAGGTACACACACACACACACACACACACACACAGGACATTACCATCTCTCTGACCAGGTTGTGATGCTGGACCTGTCTCTCCTGTCAGGTTGTGATGCTGGACCTGTCTCTCCCTCAGGTTCTGATGGTTCTGTGGGTTATGACACCTGACCTGTCTTTCTCTCCCTCAGGTGCTGATGGGTGCAGGTTGTGATGTTGGACCTGTCTCTCTCTCCTTCAGGTGCTGATGGACATGTTCCAGCAGGATGAGGAGGACATCAGTGGGTTTCCTCTGATGGATGAGGAGCCGTCGGCGAGCGAGGAGCAGAGCTACTATGAGCTGGTGAAGAGCATCATGGCAGACGGACGACAGTTCCTCCGCCAGCTCAACCTCATCATCAAGGTGTTCAGGGAGCCCTTCGCCTCCAACGCCATGCTCTTCTCCCAACACGTAGGGTCCAACTACCTGTCTGTCTGTCTATGCCTTTCTATCTGTCTGAATATAGTTGAATCAGACTCATATATGGTCTGATATTGGCCTATTATTGAACCCTAATTCATTCGTTCAATAGACATCCATGAGGTGACTGTCTCTCTCTCGCTCTCTCGCTCTCGCTCGCAGGATGTGGAAAGTATCTTCAGTCGTATCGTTGACATCCATGAGGTGACGGTGAAGCTGTTGGGTTTGATCGAGGACACAGTGGAGATGACTGACGAAGGCAGTCCTCACCCGCTGGTGGGCAGCTGCTTTGAAGACCTGGCTGAGGTGTGTGTGTCTGTGTGTCTGATCTCTCGGACACAACCAATCCTGGAGCAGTTCTGATACGTGATTTGACTTTTGATTGACAGGAGCTGGCCTTTGACCCTTACGAGACGTACGCTCAGGACATCCTGCGCTCTGGCTTCCACGAACACTTCCTGAGTCAGCTGTCCAAACCAGGTGCCGCCTTCTACCTGCAGGTCAGGGCAGCTCTTACTTTTGCTTTCTGCTCATAAACAAAGCAAGCTAAATTTCCAGGTCACTATGTGACTACAGGTGCAGCTGCATTTAGATCTTGACGTTAGCGTAACTGTGTTGAACCAAAGTGAACCACCTGTGTCTGTCTTGTGTATGTAGTCTATATGTGAAGGCTTTAAGGAGGCCGTCCAGTACGTTCTGCCCAGGCTGCTGCTGACTCCAGTCTACCACTGTCTGCAGCACTTTGAGATCCTGAAGGTAAGAACAGACTCAGCAGAACCACCAGCTATAGACCACCTCAATACAGAACCAGCTATAGACCACGTAAATGAAGAACCAACTATAGACCACATCAACACAGAACAATTAGCTACCTCAATACAGAACAAGGCAACAGTAAACATGTCGTCCCCCACAAATTATGCAGTCTCCATCTGGACCAATCAGGAACCGATATGTCCTTGTTTTGACCTGTAATAGCAGCGCCCCCTTAGGCCAAGTAGTGTTTGCAATTGCTGAAAGACAGAGGTAAGATACATCATGCCCTCAGGTTTTGTCAAAATCTGACCATCGGTGTCTGAGATATCGCACCGCACATAGACAAACAAGTAAACAAATCTTGTAGCGCCCCCTTTAGGCCAGTCAGTGAAATATTTTCAATGCCAGAATGGAGCAGTGAGATGCATAATTCCCTTACATTTCGTGAAAATCCGATCAGCATCTTCGTGCAGACCAACCAGCTACAGACCACCTCAGTTCAGCAGCAGGCTCTCTGTTGACATGAGAACAACAGATTATCGAATAAGCTTGTACTTCAGAAGTGGGCCTGTGCCCAGATTGTCACTGGTTTGAATCCCGTCAACCACTGTTGAGATTCCCTCGAGCAAGGCACATGATTCCCCAACTGCTGAGGGGCCACCAGTACAAGAGTGTGGCTGTACTGGTCAGCTCCCATGTGGATAAAGGTGAAGCTCCCATGTGGATGAAGGTGAAGCAAGGTGGTAAACCATGAAATCCACCAGCCACTTTCACCCAACTATATGTTCAGAATCGGTGGCGTGTCGTGACTTTTCCGGTAGGTGGGGCTGCTTTGAATCCAGCACGTCAGATTATAATTTTTCACACAGGGATTCATCATTCAATCATTTTTGGTTCTTTTTTTAAGAAACATACTACAGTAGTCTACTTCCAAACTTCTAATACATTTCAAAAATAAAAACGAACAGTATATATTTAACAGAACTCATTTATTTTTCACTTTGCATGTCATTGTCTGACACTATATTTCATTTATGTCATGTAGACATAACATGTATGAATTTAATTAGACAAATTAAAATGACAGGTTATTAGTGCATTTTTACATTAGAAACGTATTTATTTTATTTCAGCCACAACTAATCAAGTTTCACAAAGCAATCAAATTTCCACCCGTAAACATAATTTGCAACCATATAAATCTAATTCAATTAATAGTGCAAAAGTGGGAAAGTTGCCAACAAATATTCACACCAGTACACTGAAAGTGTTCCACATAAAATAATTAATGAGGGAAAAAAGCTAACGCTATACAATATTTCTTTATGGTATCGTAACCTAGGCTTAACGTTACAGTACTAACATTACATGTTAAGCGATAAGCGTTATAAATATCAAAATACATTTCACCGGCCCCTTCTGATTGTTCGAAGTGCATGTAGGGCGATAGATTCAATATTATTTCAGTTTCTCTGCTCCAAATCAACGCTTCTCCCCATAGGAGCTACTCACTTATAGTTGAATTTGGTCTCGTTCTTTCAATGATGAGAATCTGGCCACGTAATCCAAGTTCATATGTTCCACAAACAGTCAATAATCCTTGAAAGTATATAGCTCCAGTCCACCTATTATTTGTGCTTAGCAATGCTGAACCTGTAGCTGTCGCTAAGTTGGCTAGCAATGTTAGCTCTCCCAAACATGGCTAGTTTCATGGCATGATCCATATGAGCCTTGCTGTCTTCATTTTGGAAAGATGCTTAAGATCGCTCACTCCAGTTTCAGTCCAAGCCTTGTCCGATGTGGACGTTCAAAAAGTGAGCACGGGAAGCACAAAACAACACGCCGCTTGACACAACCACAGAGCCATGGCTTCCTCACATATCAGTTGATAGCAAAGTTCCTGATGATTCCTGTATGATTCTCCACGATCACCAGAGGGCTGTCGAATGTTGAGGTTCTCAGGCTGATCTGGACCCAACTGCTTCACAATAAGCTTGTCAGACAAACTTCTCAGTTCAAATGGTTTTTCAAACAAAGAATCAACACTGTTAGGAGCAGGTTGTTCCTCTGGCACGTTAGCCATTGTTACATTAGCCACTAAAGCTAGCTAACTTTACTCTCCCGACTTTGCTCTTCCACTAACAACTAGCGGCATCAACCAAATAGGGCGTATGTCTACGCCCTGGAATACATTTAATTTCCCGTGTGGGATGGTGTGGCTGCTGGAGAAAAATACGCCCTTCGGCACACAGACAAAGGCTGCAAGCAGTGTTTTTTCATCAGTCATCCCACTTTTCTATTATAATATATAAGTTATGTGAATATAACAATTGAATTCTATATACATACACAGTGCCACAACATTTTTTATTTATTAGAATAGTTATTTTAAAATTGGAACTGCAGGTGGGGCGGCGCCCTAGCGCCCCTAATGGACGACACGTCACTGTTCAGAATAGAATCGAACTCCAGATGATGATTAGTTGCCTGTAGACTAGACTAACTTTTCAGACACCAGTCTAACATTTTCCAGTGTTAGACTTGTCTGGTAGTGATTTCCCAGTCTTACCAGAGCCATGTAGCCCCGTTATACCCAGTCTTATTGGGACTCTCCAAGCAGTAGCTGTAAGCTCCTTTGGCCTGGGCTGAGGGTAAATTTCTGAAATACCTCCAGTTATTTTCCCCAGCTTATTCCAGAGGCTAGTAGGGGGTTGGGGAATTTATCCCGCCCTGGATAGCTCTGGTTCTGGCTTTGGCCTCAGATGGCGTGGCCCAGGGACGAGGCCAAAAGAGTTCAGTCCAGTAGGTCCTCCGCCTGTCCAATTAATTCAATTTGTATTCTATTCTACTGTCTCTGTTCAGCCGTTCTGTCAACAAGCTGCTGTTGAAGCTGCAGGCTAGAGCTGTCCTGACACCTGGTTCTGGCCTGGTTCTCTCTGGACCAGGTCTATCTGTCTTGGTCCTCCATCCCTGCAGCAGCGAAAATTAGAATCCTCCTTTTCACCACAGATGTTTACATTTAGGGGCGGCAGTAGCTCAGGAGGTAGAGTTCCCACCCCGCAACCGCAAGGTCGGCGGTTCGAGTCCAGCTCCTCCCGGGGATAAATCTGTCGTCGTGTCCTTGAGCAAGACACCTAACTTGCTCAAAATTGCTCCCCGGGCGCCGTAATGGCAGCCCTCTGCTCCGCCCCCCTAGCATGTGTCTGTTGTGCAATTACTCGTGTGTATCCGGGGGGATCCGTGATGGGTTAAATGCAGAGAATAATTTCACTAGGTGTGTGCGGTGCTCTGTGCATGTGTGTGACAATAAAGGATAAATAATATTTTAGTAATTTAGCCGACGCCCAGAATTAATCTATCAGTGTGCAGGCACTGGTTCAGTGTCTTGCTCAAGCACACTTTGGCAGGACACCTTGCTGCTGTAGGGATTGAACCAGTGACCTCTGAGTTACAGGATGGTCGCTAACCACTCAGCCACTCTACCAAGCTTCTGTCTCGTCTACACCAGACTGCTGAAGGATTACAGTGCATAGTTAAAATTGGCCAAAGGTTGCCACTGCAATGTTTTTTACTTGTTGGATTTTGTGAAAACTTGGGGGAATGAAGCATCTCACCGCTGCATTCTCACATTTTCAAAATTACACGGATCAGCCCAATGATTACAGCTCAAAACATGTTGGTTACTGATTGGCCCAGACAGGGTGTTTACTATTGCCTTGTTTTATTTCCATGCAGCTGTATTATACCTTGTGAAGTGTGGAGACCATTTGCAAATATTTCTAACTGAAGTCACCTGCAGTCATCTCTTCCAGGTGAACTGTTTTCTCTGATTGTTAATGTCAGTGTTAGCATCTAAGGAAATACTTTACATCTGTTTCCATCCAACTGGTAACTCATGTTACCAGTTGAAACAACTGCTGCAAATGTCACTGACATTTCAGTCAGCATTCAGTCGGTTTGGTTATTCATAAAGGACAGTAGGGAGCTTCAGTCCTTGGTTGAATAAATGAGAAACTTACTGACTGGATCCTCACACTGGATTTTACACAGATTGAATGATGAACTTACACTATGTGTAATGATATATTGGTAATGAATATATAGGATATACAGTGTTTTGGACACAAACTCCTCAATTAAATTTTTTCATAAACTACACAGAGCATTGGTGCACAGCAATTACTTGGGGGAGGAGGTGGGAGGGAGCAGGAGAACAATAAGATGGAGGAGGGGCGATGGAGAGCACTGCTCCTAATCTGCCTCATGAGTTTTACCACGTCACCATGTCACCTCCCCTCCCAGCTGACAAACCACCTGACGTCTCTCTCCCCCCCCACTTCCCTCTGACCTCCCCTCCTCTCCTCTCTTCTACAGCAACTAGAGGAGAAGAGTGAGGATGAGGAGGATAAGGAGTGTCTGAAACAGGCCATCACAGCGCTGCTCAACCTGCAGAGCAGCATGGAGAGAATCTGCTCCAGGAGTCTGGCCAAGAGGAGGCTCAGGTAGGCTTCCTGCACCTCCCCTCAGCTCACTGCACCTCTTCTCATCTCCCC
>OMOT01079625.1:0-14069 GCA_900312575.1 Acanthochaenus luetkenii
GAAGTTCACTTTATGTGATCCAATGTAGCTCAATTGTTAGAGCAAGGCACTAAGACAGCCAGAGCAAGGTTCAATTTCCACTGTGGAGAAGAATGTAAAATATCACCCACAGCAAAAAAAAGATACAAAAATCTGTGTCTATGAAACTGGTCTTACATGTATCAGTACATTGGATATTTGGTTTAGATTTAGTTTTTACTGACAAACTGACATCATGACAAATTAAATACAAGCAGCAGTGCTTTACACAATAAAAGAGAAGTTAAAGTACATTCAGCTGACTCAGTGTTTTTTAATCATGGTGCCATCATTTTGCGCTTGGGGTGTATTTAATGGGTTACTGTAGTCAAATGGTGGATAAGTCATTGAAAATCGAATCGATAATCGTCTGAAATCGAAAATCGATTCTGAAATCTAATCGTGACCCTAAGAATCGAAATCGAATCGAATCGTGACATCACTACAGATTCCCACCCCTAGTATGATCTCTCCAACCGGCATTACAAAAACAGTCAGGTCATGGCAAGTTCCCCCTCATCTTGCCTGGATGTGTGCAGAGGCCTCACAGACCACCTCCTTTTTCTCATTCCATGACTTTCAGCTACATTTCAGCATAGTATTGCCACAACTTCACACAGAGCATAGGCAACTACATTTCTCTTCACCGCATTTCCTGTCTTGTCATTGTCCTAACCATTTTGTTGAGAAATGTGACAATTCTTTCACATTTATTTCACAAATGTACTGGTTTGTTTACACTTTCACTGGGGGTGAAATCTTTTCTGTACATTGTAGTTGACTAAATGTGATACTGCCCCTCAGTGGACACGTAACATTATACACAAAATCTGTACAAGTATAAAAGAAAACAGCAACGCGAACGTATCCAAATGACACCCGCTTACGTGGAGATGGAGAAGCATGTTTCAGCCTTCATTCAGAATGGTGCTGCTAGAATTCTAACAAAAAGTAAGAAAGCTGAACACATTACACTAATTATCAGGTCTACGCACTGGCTTCCAGGTTTGTCCAACATTTTTATTAAAACCACTTATGTAATCTGGGACCGGTCTGCTAACTATTTAATATAATCTTACCCATTCAAAACACTTGGTTGAAAAAAAGCCTAAAATTAAAGCTGGAAATCTGTATTTTTTCCTCATAAATTGGGTCATTGCATCGTGATGTAACTGTGTCATTGTATATCCAAAGTAACAAGACTAAGGAGCCAAACTTTGATGTAAAAACTATAAATGGATTTGTGTATATACTGTATATTGATGTATGTGGTTATGTGTTTGTGTGTGTAAAAAGTAAAATATGTATGTATGTATTGGTGTGTGCATGTGCGTGTTTTACCCATTCTGGTCCTCTCTGGGCCAGATGTCATCTTCGTAGAAAACGTCATCATGACTGTTTCTGGACACTGTGTCGAACACCTCAGAAAACCTAGGAGACCATAATACACACACACGGTTATTATTATTATCAATATGATTATTTAATGGAATGCATTTAGTTATCTATATTCAAACACACACACACAAAATGTGTAGCACAATGTGCAACACAGTACATAGCTGAGCACTTTTTCAGGAACACATTTAGACTTTACAAAGTGAAATACATTCAACACATTTCAGTACAACCAGTCTTCTACTGCTGGCTATTGAGCAGTTCCACCGGAGTAAGGCTCAGTGGCAGCTCGACGATGGATGTTGGGGGTGACAGGAGAGCGTTAATCTCCACACCACACATACAGCCGTTTACCTATCCAGGTATTCCGCTAGTAACTCCTCCACGGCAGCAGAGTAGAGCCACTCCTTTTCGGTTCTCTTGGTATAGCCAGGAACCTCCTCGTTCTTCTTGTTAAACTTCAGATTCAGACCAACGTTAGCCTTATACTCCCCACAGGGACTGGAGGCAACAAAGAATAAGAAAAGAGAAGAGCAGAGAAAGAGGGAGAGATGGCAAGATAAACAATTAGAATTAGGTTCACAGCTTGGAGCAGTTTCTGTGTTATCGTTGTTTCATCGTACTCAAGTTGACTGTTTTCATATCAATACACGCATTCAGAGACCTCTCATTGGACAAGAGAATTTGGGTCAGGCTCTTTGATTGGATGAATGTGGCCAGAGGGCGTGTGTCACAATGTAAACACAGGATGTAGACAAATATTTTCACCAATCACTTCACTCATTGTCCTTTGTGAAAACAAAAAAATTATAAATGTTAATTATTTACATCCAGCATGCATTGCAGAATGATGGGGAGAAACGTAAACTAGTTGTAGACAGTAGTAAATTCATAACTCTACACCGGTATTTCCCTTTAGCAAAAATTTGACATGTCTTTTGCAAATTACCAGCAAGGAAAAGCCAAATTAAGGTTTCTGCAGGGCAGTGAGACACCTTCTCCATTTCAGAAGGTGTGGATTAAAATTTCCTCGAGTACTGGAACAATACATTCACACAGGACAACCGGACACATGTGTGACACAGCTAACTTGCTAGAAATGCAGTCGCTTAGCTTTACACATTTTAGCAAATTTTTTGCAATATGTTGACAGGAGATGTAAATGAGTCAACGTGGCTAAACTCATAACAGTCAAACCCAAATATCAAATAGATGTTAAGATAGGGTTGGCTGACTCACTTCCTCTTGGAGCCTCGGCCAATGAAGATGCTTCCTGAGAAGCGGGAGACAAGGTAGCTGGTGACACCAAGGCGAGACGCCAGAACATAGCCGGGACTGTACTTCACACAGTACTTCTATAAAACGCATACACACACACGGTTAGAAAGGCAAAAATAACCAGGTCTGTACTCCACTGAGTGATCCCATCAAACACAGAGAGACAAACACAGACTGTGACAAACACACACACACAAATAGCCACAGACTAAAACACACACACATAGCAATAGACAAAAACACATGCATACACACACACACACACAAATGACGCTCAAATGTGTGAGGGACATATCCATAGGGTAAACATGACACCCAACATTCATGGGATGCCTTACAATTTGCCTATAGCCTTGCAGGGGCGTAGACTACGCCATCTTAACCCTGTTGCATCTTGCACTCACATCTTGAGGCTCCAAAGATTTTACTTGTAGATTTTTCTTCCGCCTGTAATACGATTCAGCCTCATATTCTGGCCCAGAGACTAGCGGATGAGTTTTCCCTGGATGGTGGTCTGATTCTCTGGCTGCTGGACTTTCTAAGTCAGCGAGTACAGCAGGTATTTGATATGATGCAACTACCAGCAGCTGCTATAGTGCACCGTGTTTTAGATTTGTATAAACAGATCTGTGATATGTTGATGTTATACGTTTGTTCTCTATGTGCTGTGCCTGTTTTTATGTAATGCTGCCAACAATGATTTACTTACCGAAAAACAAATTTTCCCAAGGGGACAATAAAGTACAGACTACATCTACTTAGGCTTTAAAAAAAGCTTGGAAATAGTTTTTGATTTTACCTTAAGTTCGGCATGTAGTGATGAAAGTTACGGTTAAGACTGAATACAAGTTCATAGGATGTCCTCGCAAGTATAGCGGTGTGTGTGAGTGTGTCTCTTACATGCTGGTTCTGTATTAAGGCTTCTAGTTGTGGTTCATATGGCACGTTGAAGACCACTCGCACCCGACCCTCTTTGATGACATCATTGGACTGTTGCACCTGTGAAATTTCCATTTGCGAGACAAAACTATACATTTCTGAGAAAATATAATGGGAGGAGCATATAAAACTTCATGATGAAATGCTGCATTCATTACATTACATTACATTACGGCATTTAGCAGACGCTTTTATCCAAAGCGACTTACAGTACATATCATCATTACATTACATTCATGTCATATGGGAAAGATGGTAGACACAAGCTCCCTACCGTTCACATCAGCTTTCAGATTGTTAATAGTACTAGAAAACATTGTTCACTTCAGCTTTTAGTTGGTAAATACTACTTGGGAACTCTGGATTTAGAGATGGACTCCCATTTCACCGACATCCAGAATTCAGCAGCTTCAAACGAGATTGAACACTTGACACTTTCAAATGGTTGCTATTAACTGTCAAACCATTCCGACGACGGCTGTTCCCATATGACATGAATGCAGGACAGTGGGGCAGTAGTCTGTTCCTCAGACTGAAATCAGGAGGTGGAGGGGAACTGACACCATACCTCTCCCATGGCACCGTAGTAAGGATTCCCCACCATGAAGACAGTGCTTGCCGGAGGAAACAGCTCTTCCAAGGTCTTAAAGCGAGTCAAAGACGAGTCAAAGGCCTCGATGTCCTGAGGAAGAGAGAGGGACAGAATATATGAGAGATAGTGAGAAACGTAAAAGGATGTGTGTGGGTATGTGATATGCAGTATCAGTACATGCATGCATCTACCTTAACCACGGTCTGGTAGGCGAAAGGCAGGACCTGTTTGGCCCACTGTTTCTCTAGTTGTACCTCCCCGTTGGCTCTGGGGACGTATTTCCTCCCCGTCAGTAACTGGCCGTACAAAACCATCGCCGTCTCATTCACAATGATGCCCTTCCGCTTCAAGTAACTAGGAGAAATATACATATTTTTAAGAAATGAATAATTAACATAAGGAATGAGAGGCCATGCTTTACCATTATTTTAGAAAGGCACGAAAAAGCACTATTATGCTCAACGGCAAGCATAGCAAAATTCTTGGAGCTGTTCTAAAATCACTGTAATCACGGCATCAGGTGGCTTATTGCTTTCATAAAATGCCAGTGAAACAGCTGTAAAGAAGAATCCAAATGTACCAAAAGTCATTCTATTCTGTATTAATTAAATAATAATTCAATGTTGTGTTATTATTCCACCTAGCCACGCAGTGTTTGAACAGTAGCTAAACAAAGTGGTTGCTAAGTGACTGGTAGGAGTGGTGATTTTTGATTGGTGCATTAGTATTTAAATTAACTGTTATGTGGTCATTGGTGCGCATGTATTGGGTATTTTACAATGGCTTCAAATACCATTTTGTAAATACAAATTTCACTATGATAAAATATTTTAAAAGCAATGGCTATAGTTTTATAATTCATTCATAAATCAAATCTCCATCTTTCTGTCTCTCTCTGTGCCTTACTGTTCGGTGGTTCCCTGGACGTCTTTCAGCCATTCCTTCTGCTCCCTGTCAGACAGGTAGGTGACCTTGGTGGGAGGAGAAGACCTGTCGTACAACTTCTGGACACCAGGGGGCTCCTCCAGGGAAAACCTGCAAAACCAGTTCAAAGACTTGACAGTGCGCAGTCAAAAAGACAAAACTGCAGCCAAAACAACTGGACATATTGGCTGCATTTGGGAGTCATGCGCGAGGTCGAACATGCAAGACTTTATTGATACCCATGGGGAAATTCTCTTCTCTCTTTCCCCCCTTTATAGGGAGGACAGCGGTCAGGGTCAGCTACAGAATAACACCCCTTGTAGCTGGATCAAATGTCTTGCTCAAGGACACTTCAGCTATTTTGTCAATATAAATATTGGAGTAAAGATCTAACTTTGCATATTTATAGTTAGGCTAACTAGCATATGGACATAATACATTTAAGATGGATAACACTTAAACCATTTTTGACAATTCAATGTAGTGATGAGAAGAAATCTCCCTTTGCTTGGCTGAAAACACATGTGAGGCAGAAAGATGCACTGGTAACAGATTTAATCAGATCTCATCGGTATGTATCGCATTCAACACATTTAGTGTCATTCAGGTTAAAGGCTCGTATAATCTCCAGTTCGGACTCTTACTTGGTCTCTCCATCTGACACTGCAATAATACGAGCTTCCTCTAGATGGGGCCAGTTGACGAACACTGACCGCCCCAGTACAAGTGTAGAAACGTCATCACATACCTAGAGACAGACAACAACAAAAAGAGGGGGTGAGTATTGGTGAAAGAAAGGCAGAAAGGATGGAGACAGAAAACGAGTCAGAGAAAGAGAGAGGTATATAGAGAGACAGACAGACTAAAAGTATACATCAAAGACTACCGGTACTCTCATTTTTTTAAACTGCCCATCTCTCCAAAGTAAAGTGTGTAGATTGCTCCACTATATGCATGTCCAATCATTCAGAATGCAACAACCAGCTTAAAGTACTACACACTAACCACTGCATAAATGAGAGAAGAACCTTTCCTCAGACCACAACTTAATATCTGCATGCTAGTGAGAGTACATTATCTTACACATGCCAACAACAATCAGGGGTGTGATCACAAATAGACATTTTAAAAAATCAGCAAAGTTGTTATCTGCCATTAGAAAGGCAGAGTTTCAAGTCCAAAAAACTACTGAACAAAGCCTCTAAAAATGCATGAATACAGAAGAACACAGTAGATCTAACAGAATAAAGGCCTACGCAACCATGTCGACTTCTGTCCAGAAAATTCAAATAACCCGCTGTTGGGCAATTACACCTAACATATCTGTTAATTGCTCGGCACAGCATTTGAAAGTCCTTTGAAGCTGTATTTATGACTTGTAGACTAAACATGTTTAAGTCATTTCAAGGCCTTGAACTTAGATAATTCAATTTATGACATTTCAAGACTTTGAAGGACTTGCATATTTTGAGCCATTTCATTTATTTATAAATAATACAACAATAAATATTTGTAACTGCGTTTCAACAGAACCAGATCTACAAACACAAACAATGCCTCACCGGCTCCCCCTCATGGCTGAAGAGGATCTCTAGCATCATGTTTTCTCCTCTGCTGCTCTGCTGGAACACAACCACCCCACTCTTCCTCTTAAAGAACTAGAGAGAGACGGAGGCAAATAGCTCATCAGAAAGAGTGCTTTCATTCAATGCTATAAAGTTGGGCGGTGGAGAGGGGTTATGCTTTCACCTCTATGTGTTTGCTAGCACGATATCTCAAAGTTAAAAATTGATTTAGCTGATATTTGATGAATAGATAGCCCTTTGCCCAAAGATCAATGATCAGTTGATTACATTTTAGTGGCGATTCAGATCTGGGGTTTCCACCATTAGATTATTTTAGTTTTTTAGCCATAACTGTTCCGCTGCATTCATTGGCTGGTGGGAAAGTCAGACATCTGGGACTAAACAGCGTTGCATTCACATGCTATTTTCTCTGAAAATCAAACCCGGAAGATTAACGATAAGCAGACATAAACCGTTACGGAGTCTGCACCTTTGCAAGTTGGACAACTGTTCAGCATTGGTGGAGGTTTGCGCTCCACTGAGTGACTTCTAGTTTCAATATAGAAAGGTATGGTGAAAAGCATCAGAACCAGTGTTGGTGCTTAACACTTTTCAATGTCACCCAGCCCAAAACAAACATACCATACATGCACACCTACATATACATACCTTGTGTCTGATGTGTTGCAGCGTGGGGAAGCCACAGTAGTAGAGAGCTGAGCGGTTGATACGGCGACTGACATGGTCCACCGACACGTGCCAAGCATCCATAGGAATCAGAGTCTGCCTGTAACAACCAACCAACCACAAGACAGTAGAATTAGCCTGCACTGAGCACAAGGCTGCATATATACCAAGAGGGGATTGGTGGTTAAACTGGTTTTCTTTGAACATGTTTGTGTGTGAAAACATGGACAATTAAAGCTGTTTCACAACACCAACGTGAACATGTGGTGCAAAAAGGTGACCATTAAGATGCAATGCTAATCCAAAATGACTCCTCATAAGCTACATGTCCTTCCAATTATCGAGCAAGTTTTAAGTCAACTTTTGAAATGTCGCAAAAAAGTTAGGTGTGTTTCCAACATTTGTGTTCAAGCAAATAAATACGCTTCCTGAAAGTAAAATGTAGCTATGTCAGAAAACACATCCATCAGGAAAATGGAAAGTCTTTACGCTACATAATTTATTTGACAAATTTCCATTGCTATGTATCACATAATTTCTTCATTGAAAATAATAATGTGTGAAAATGTTGTATAATATTGAGGACAAATTATAGAAATTTGCCATTTCTAATTCGATACATGATAATTTGCATAAACCACTTTGATGTAAACACAGCTGGGTAACTCCGTGTCAAATCAGGGCTCTACGCTAACTTTTTGCCCAAGAAGTACATGTGCCCCAAAATTCAAAGATTTAGGAGCACAGTGAAAAATGTTAAAGTAACACAGTTCATTAACAAACAATTTATCATACAACATATTTATACTGCACGTGCATGTGTGTACAATTATGATGTGAAAACCAGTGGAGGACTATCAAAGTGGAAATATCATGCCTAATATCTAGACACTAGGCATGGGTCTTAAAATATTGACAGGCTTTTTGAAACATTCAAACAGATTTTTTTTTAACGTTGACACATTGAAAACGGCTTGTAAAACATATTAGAAATGTTGAAACACATATTGAAAATAAAATATTGTAAGAGCTTTTTAATACATTTGAAAGTTGTTATTTTTTTTTTTAAATTGAAGTACTGAAACAACTTTTTGAAACAGTTTTTAAAATATTGAAACTGCATTTTAACGTATTGGTTCTGCCATTTCTTTCTCACGTGTGTGTGCGCATGTGTGTGTACTAAGGGACACACATATACCACCAAAGTCACACATTGTAGGGCTGTGCGATATGGACAAAATCTTCTATCACGATATGGGTAATTTCATATCACGATAATGATATATATATCATGGTATAGTATGTTTTCTGTAAATGTGAGGAAGAATTTGTCAATTTGTACAAAATAACCACACACCTCCAGGGCTGGGTATCGCCACTGATTTCCCAAATTGATTTGATTCAATATCTATTCGGTTAGGGATGTTTCAGTTACAATACCAATTTTGTTAGGATATGAAAGAGATTCTCAGAGAACTAATGCTGTAAATTGTACAAGGAACCCTCTAACCTGGTGCATTATTAGAATATTAATGTTTACATTAAGAATTGACTCCAAAGCAGTTACATTAATCTACTTTTTATTTAACATGACCAACACACTACAGCAGTGTATCAGAAGAGAAACGACCAAAAGAGACAAACAAACAACAAAGTAAACCAACAACCAGAAATTGAAAAAGGCTCTGAATTGCTTTTGAAAATAGTATGTTTTTTGGGAACATGTTGAAAAAGTATTGTAAAACCTCTGGACATTATAAACTGTAAAGTCCATGAAACTAAAGCCCCTTCATGACTGCTTTCCCACTTCTTGGAGATTGTAAGGCTGCCTTCCTGGAACTGGGGAATTTCCCACCTCGTAGTGAAACTATGATGCTTGAGTGATGCATTTTGGATTACAAATAACTTTAAAATTGATACTTTACAAAGGGCATCAATACCAAATGAGTAGCATATGAGTATCGAATTATTGATACCAGTTTTGATCCGCCTATACCTAGTGGACATTCCTTTCCCAATTTAGCCGGATCATCAGCAGATGGTTACTGTAAAATGATGATGGAGGCTAAACGGTCCAGATTACATACAGAGCCACGCTCGTGATAAGAGCTGATGATCCATCGCATAAAATGTTTTTCTGGTTTTAAACAATGGAATCATTAGCGCAACTGAAAACTGTTGTTTAACAGGCCAAAAAAATGCAACAGAGTTTTGTTCTGTGTCACGCTGCTCTGTGTTTGTTATTCAGGTCCACGTGTAGAGAACGTAAAGCGGGGTCCGGAATGACGTAAAATAAGGTATAATTAACACAAAATTAACATTTATGTTTCCTTTCGCCACAAGCCAAAAAAAATTACATGACAAATGAAAAATCTACCCGCATTTGGCGCATGGGTGTTCATTTCGGATTTAACACAGCTGGGTAATCTGTCAACGGGCATTTTTGTCATTAATTTCGTTAACTAAATGAACACTGAAGTGCACATTAAATAAAATTGGCATACCTTTGATTTATTTTGGAGAAGGGAAGCAGGAAAAAGCGTTGATGTACATCAACGATAACGTTACATCCATAATACAAAGCGAAAAACTGAAATGCTGTGGCAGAGTAAACTGAAACTGAGCAATCGCAAGTCTGGATAAGAGGATCTATTAGGTAAAAAATATAAAAAAATGAACGAATAATTCCGTTTTTCTTTGTAAATTAGCATGGTAAATGTTTACTGTATATGACAGTTACTGCGACTTGAAACTCTCCAAGATTTCTCCATATATATTTAGGTAAGATTTCCAGTCTATATTCTCCGTGGTTTTGGTGACTTTATACTTGTTTGTTACCAAACGTGGCGGAGACACGTGGTGCGGAAATGGCGTAAACCTGTTAAGTGGCCTCAGGCCTCTTTGCGTGAAGAACCAAAGGCTGGCCACACAAGACAAACAGGGTCAAAGCTTCACGCATACACGGGAAAATAAAAGATAGATCTTGGATCATTCAAATGAAGATCGATTTGAATCAGATTTTTTTTTTCAACCCAGCCCTAAATGCCTCAAAATTCGATTGCTTTAAACCAAATATGCTGGTTGAACATTAATTGATTGCCGTTTCTTATTTTTACTTCCCATTTCTCTCTTAACACAAAAATGGGAAATAAGATGAACATAAAATGTAAAAATGGTGCATTTGCTTTTGTGAACTTCCAACTACTGTAATCCAAACACTGCCAATGGTCATCAGCAGGGAGAGATAATGTAGAATTTTAAGTATTAAGAATTCACTAGTCAATTAAAGATGGCAAAAACATCGCAGATTATTCACAGCCCGGTATGACTTCGGTCAAGTGAGCCGTCTCTTGTGAAACCATGGTCCAGCCAGCCACTCTTTATATTGTGTTGCGTGTCTATGGTGACTTTATGGTACTTAACCAACATTTAGTCAAAATAACTACCGTATTCTCATAGCGTTTGGTCAAATATAGCTGAGCTAAGCGGTCCAAATTACATACAGAGCCACGCTCATGATAAGCGCTGATGATCCATCGCATACAATTATTTATGGTTGTAAATCTGTGGAATAATTAGCGTGACTGAAAACTGTTGTATAACAGGCAGTTCAAAAATGCTATAGCGTTTCGTTCTGTGTCACGCTCCTCTTGGGCGTGTAGACGATGGAGAGTATGTTCAACAACACTAAGAAGTTCCTGCACAGCAAGATATAAGGTGTAAGCTGACGTTAGGAAGTAACAAAGACTTGTTCCATCAGGTGGACACAAGAACCTTTTAACTTGATTAATTTTGAGCACCTTTTTGTAATTATCAGTTCAGATAGTGGACCATTTTTGCTCAAACAACCAAAGGGTGCTACCTTAAATTAAATAACATTAAATTGCAGACATTTTTTTCCACTGACAGAGTGTTGCACCTTGTCTTCCCTCTATGTAATTCTCAGTTTGCCAGATGGAGTAAATTATTGGTTAGTTAATGGAGTCCATTATTTCCATTGCAAGTGTGCATGCGTGTGTATTTCGTGTATCCTATCCAGTGTAGCAGTTTGCATTAGGGAAACTGAGGATCATTTGAGACAGACTACTCGACTTCATGTTACGTCTGTATCAGGGTTGTGTGAGTGGTTGTACCTGACATGGCAGTGTGTGATGTTAGGGAACAGTTCAGGCAGGGTAGAGGTGTATGTGAAGTCCATATCGGGATCATAGGTGTAGACAGCGCACTCTGTATGACGGTTCCTGGCCTTCTCTTCTTTAGTCAGCTTATCACTGTAGGGCTCCATAGCTGCCAGCAAGCACCTCTGTCAAACACATACATGCATACAAACGCACAAACACATAAATATAAGGTTAATGATGGTTTAGTTTTTCCATTCAACTGAATGCAGTTACCAGGAAAGCATACCTCCCAGAACGCTAAAAGAGTCAACTATGTCCCCAATATCTGTAATGCATAAAATCAGGCCTACATTATTTTGCCTTCTTATGTTTTCATTGTGTATTGGTGTCAAGAGCTTCATGCCTACGAGGTTTGTGTCTGCATAGGCTATGTAGACATGGGTGATGTACAAAAACACTCTCACACATGAATTAAAGTGGGACATCTAGCTCACCAGTCCACTATAAATATTGGCTAATATTATGTTTACGTCACTATGCTCTAAAGCAGACCATTCTTTATCAGAAACTTCAAAATTCAAGCTAACTAATTAACTTGAGAGCCAATTTTAAAAGCTCTTTAACTTTTTATCTTCTCCCAAGTGTGTGTGTGTACCTCATCTATGAAAGGAATGAGCACCACGGCCTCCCATTCCTGTTGTTTGCCGTTGAGGTCCGTTTTAAAGTCGAGAGGGTAGTACTCAATAATGGATGAACTTTCATTGGTCATCAGGTGCTGAAACAACAAAAACAATAAATAATGTTTCTTAGTGTCTTGTAAAAACCTGAATATCAAAATGTGCTATTTGTGCTACGTTTATTTGCAATTGTTTTCTACATTGTGGTAGACGGAGGATGTTTAGGGGAGTAGAGTGGAAAGAGGAGCAGTGGGGACATGTTCCTTTAAGGGTATTAGAGCCCAGGGACAGCCCTCCCTTTACTCAGTGAGCCGAGAGGCAGCTGGGAAAGGTTAAAGGGGAAGGACAGGGCCAATCAGAGCCGAGAGCGGGCCCCTATAAAAAGAGTAAGGAAGTGTCCGAGAAGGGAGAGAGTGACTTAGATGGAAGTCTGTGTGACTTCGAGGGAAGAAGCCTGGAGTATGATTATGGTCAACTGTGGGACTGTACGCATGTAAACGCTGGACTATGCTCATGTGTAACTCTGGACTCAGTATCGAACCCTGCCTGTACCTGTGAGAAGGTAAATAAAGCTGCTGTTGAACGTTAAACCCCGTTGTGGACATTGGTGCTTCATGTGTTTGTCATCTCCGGCCCGGTGGAGACCCGGTTTAGAGAGACGGGTATCAAAACATGTAGACAAATTTGTGATCATTGCACAAAGGCAAATCATTAAAGATTTGACATTCTAAATGTCAAAAATACATGACAGTTAATGGGGGAAAAATATAGGCAGTTAAAGTGTGTGTGGGTGTGACACTGCATGCACACATGTAGGTGTGTGTATGTACATGTATGAATGCATATACAGTATGTATATGTGTGGGGGTCTGTGTGCATAAGCACATATACATGTGTGTGTATACGTGTGTGTTACCCTGTAACCCTCGGGCAGCAGGTCTTTGCTGGCAGCGGGCAGGACTCCCAACAGCTGCTGGAAGGGCATGAAGGGTCGTTCAAGGTCAAAGGTCAACTTTAAGCCAGAGACGTTCCTGACGTCAGACAGGAAGGGAGCGTAGTGGTAGGGATAGTACCTGGATAGACATACAGAAACCATTATAAAGACTAATATATTGTCTGAATACGTGCTAGCATTGTGTACTATTCAAATTTTACAATTGTTATACCATGTTATTACCATTGTTATCTGAATTAGTTGTGTGCTTTTAATTTGCTTTGGCAAAAAGAGTGGAGCAGACAATATAATAAAGAAAAACAGGGTTCCCACTATGGCCCTCATGTAAATTTCCATAAAATGTGCAATGCTTCCATGACACAGGGTCCGAAATTAACACCCGCCAAGCGCCAAATGCGGGTAGATTTTTCATTTGGCGTGTACATTTCAGAAGCCACCCGACACTTGGCGGGTGGCTTGTGGCGAAACTAAATAAATGTTTCAATACTAATGTTGTGTGTTGATTATAAATGAATACAGCCCGTTATATACGTTCACAACTGAATTCTAATCTTCAGACGCGAGCCGGTGCGGCAAAAGTAGACCAGGCGCGTATATTTAGCGGAGCGGAAGAGAGAGGAGAGCCGCCTCGGTTCTTATTTTGGGCTAGCGTGGTGACGTCTAGCTTCGTCTATCTTCCGCTTAGTTCCTAGATATCAGGACTCAAAACACGTCTCTCTCTCTTGCGCTCTCGCTCTCGGCAGGACATTTATTACTTCCATGACAGTAGTGCAAAGTAGGGGTGTTAACGATTAGTCGTTAATCGATTAACAATCATTAATAATTGTGTCGATTAACATTTCAAACGTAACGATCAAATTGAACTTTTTGAGATCTCATCTTAATTGTGTCAAAGGGAGTTGTTGGTGAAATGCA
>OMOT01079628.1:0-17833 GCA_900312575.1 Acanthochaenus luetkenii
CAAGCCTTTGCTTCTTAAGACTTTATGTTTTTTCTTATCTTTACGTACCTTTTAATACGTACCTTACTGTGTGTGTGTGTGTGAAGAATGCTGATAAGATATGAAATAACCAGTAGCCAAATTGAATAAGCTACACTTTTGGGTTTATATATTTGTAAATCTGACTCTAAAGGAGTCAGTGCCTCACCAACCATGAACCTCACCGCACGTCACTGCCTGGCAGGTATGTGGTGTGTTGTCAAATGTAAAGCATCATGAAGGTATGGCAGCTACGTTCTGCATGATAACCCTGTTTTAACCCCCCCCACACACACACACCCCTGTGTTATATAATGAACATACTGTATATCAAGGGATCTTGTACATTTTCAGCATTCTTAGTGAAATGTAGTTTCAATTTTGACCTAAAACATATTATTGCTCCTCTAATGGGGGAGCCCACCATCAAAAGGCTTTTGGTCACCAAAGCAAAGATTAAGAAACACTGGTGGACATTACAGAAGCATTACACACGATTTGCACCATGATCTTTAAATATTGAGTCATGAATGCAAAATCAAACGTCAGCTAAGGAGACCCACAGCCATCTATCACCAACAAAGACAGCTCCATTAACTAAGCAGAATTTAGTCTAATAGTTTGGGAACTAAATACCAAACCACTGGAGTCCTAAAACAAACCCAGACCCTTCAGAGTTGCTACCTTTAAGATAGGTGGCTTTGAGAAGAATAGTGGGTGTGCAATTAGAGGGCATGAAAGCAGTTCAGTGGCAGAAAGTAAGTCTGGTTCCAACTTTCCAGTTTTGCTCCTGTCACAGCGAAGCTCACTGTGGTTGGCGATGAGACCATTTTAGGCGAGGAACCGTGTCCTTTTCGCTACCATTAGCATTGTGTGTGTGCTGGTCCTGAGACAAAGATGAATTGTAAATCAGGGGTGGATGGAAAGTCCTTCCCTTTGTGACTGGTGTTTGTGTGTCTGCTCTTTCTCACTGGTCGTGTATGTGTGTGTGTGTGTGTGTGTGTGTGTCTGAGGGATTCCATCCAGATCTCTTCCGTGTAAATGAGTCTCTTATTGTTGTTACTTTATGGGTGTCCGTTAACCTTTTCATCTGACACTTAGCTTGTGTTCAGAAAAGCCAGTCTGGTTGGCTAGTTGAGAGGTACAGAACACTAATCCTGGCTATCCCAGTTTAGTGAGATTGTATAACAGTTTTCCAAATTGTAAGTGTATTGTGTTTTCCAAATTCTAATTGTATTGTGTTTTCCAAATTCTAATTGTATTGTGTTTTCCAAATTCAATTTGTTTTACTCCTATGTTATTTTACTTATAAGTAACTTCAGTCTATGAGTTATTTAGTGTGCAGCAAATGTACTCCTTTACAGATTTATTTCCCCCTCTTCACTGGCCTAATGCACCAAAACCTATTCATAAACATAAACAAAATGCAAGCTTAGGTAAATCAGCCACTCCACACAAACATATACTGTACATACTGTAGATAAAGGTAGCCAGTCTGCCAGTTCCCTGATAATCTGTCAGTGACCTGAAAATCTAGTTACCTTTGCTGGAAGATCATATATCTGTGGTATGGACACATGTACATATACTTTCCATGTATTTTTGGAATATGCGAGACATGTAACAACCATACTGCACAGTTTTTGCTCAGTTTACCATTGATATATTGTGTTTAATTTAGTATCTAAATTAATCTCTCTCTGGTTGTAAAATGGGGAAGAGAGAGGCAGCTTCGAGTGTGACAGCAGCTGGAACTACACATCTGTCTTTGCCTGAGTGGGACAGAGAGAGGGAGAGATATCAGACTAGCTAGCCTGTGAGTATATAGTGGCATAAATGCTGATGTGATGTAAGCTACTTGCTGTAGCAAAGTTCTGAGTGAGTGTGTCTAAGTTGTGTAAGTAAACAGTCCTGGCCTTTCAAATTTTTCTTTGTCAAGTTCCACTAGCTACATGTCTTGGAGAAACCCCTTTGCTCAATTTCTAACAGCATTATGCATAGTATTATGTTATGTACTGTACATAACAGGAGGTGTATCCTTAATGCATTGGAGGAGAAACCTTGGTAAAACACATCAGACAAATACACTTTCCTCTGAAATTATTTTTGGACAGCTTTTAACATAATTTAATATACATTTAATTGAATTTATAAAGTTAGACATTCATGAGATCCTGTAGAGCATTTGCAAGATGGTTGTGCCCATTGACTTATCAATGTCAGTTCTCGCAGAATGTCCATGTTAGTTTGACTGTCCATTAACTGAACCCAAAGCCTTCTATCTATACAAATTGTGGCACTGAAGCATATATATGATAAAGCCTCCATTCACTGTTTAGTATGTCATCTTTAAACAGAGAAGCTTTTACCTCTCTCTGTTAGCGCTGGGCCTTCCAGACAGCTAATGAGTGCCCATAACAAGGTCAGTAGCGGACTGTGTGTGCGTGCTATTATGCATGCTTGTGCGTGTATTATAGGTATCTGTATTATGGTGATCGGCGCCAATCCAGCTCCAGTTGTGCGGGCAAGTACGCGTACTCGGATCAGCAAATGGAGCGCTCCCAATAGCAATACTTCAATGAGCTGCACTTTGGCGGTGGGGATATCTCCTGACTAGGGATGCAATGACAGAGAGACGTAGCTCTATCGATTATAATATGATGGCTGTCTTGATGGCAAACTTCCTTTCCAAAGCCCTGATTGATTCACCCAGCAGGATTCTCGGGGGTTATGGGGTTGTCATGGACAAATCATGCCACATTATGGTTGTTACCATGGGGACTCGTCCATTGCGCTGCCCTGGCAACCAAATATGATCTCCAGGCTTCAGACTCATTTCCTCTTGGCTTGTCATCATTAAGATTCTGTCCAAAGATAGTATTAGTATGCAGACAGCATCACTGACAATTACAGTTCCAAAACCTAATTTGTGTTATATATTTTTTCTTTTAAAGTTTTGGAGATAGAAGGTCTTAAAACACTAAAAAACAATACCATTAAAGACATACTGAGCTATGTGTAATTTCACATACACATTATTGTCTGTAGCGGGGATGAGGAGATATGACAAGCAACAAAGGTCCTGGGCCAGATGTGGTGCCTCATTCATTATATTAGTTAGGCAATGGTTCATCCAGGATCCACATTAGGAGGATATAATGACAAACCTAAAGGGATTCAAGCAGCTAAATGAGGTGGTAACATGTTGTGGTAACTTGAAAGTCACAGGTTTAATCCCTACTAAAGACAATGTACCTATCAACAGTCATGTGTGCTGTTGAAGTGCCCTCAAGCAACTAAGACACTAAACCCTACCATTAAATATGTCGGACATAAACAGATTTTCCCGGTCAACACCCGGTAATTACTGGATAACGGAAACCCAGCTGTGAAGGTATGGTGTCATTGTTCAAGGTAGGCTTGGGTCGGTGTAAGAATATTAAAACCGGTTTGATATGTGGTCACACACCGGCTTACACCAGTAATATTGACTACTCAGCACAATATGGCGCGCACACACACATGATTCAGCTACCTACAATGAGTCACATGGAACCGACTGTAGTGGCACAGACAAACACTGAACCAAACTGAGTGACACACATTGGTTTTTATTCCTCAACACAACAAACTTTCAATCATTCTTTGAAAAGGTTTGCCATGTTAAATGCAACAGCAATACACACACAAAAAACCACAAAACAAAACATGGCCACTAAAACAAATTGATCATAATCAATATGCAACAAAAACGTCGTCTAAAACCGAGGTAGATTCGGTCTTGGTTATTCAGTTCCTTATAAAAGGTCCTTGATATAAAAACAAGGCTCCAGTCTAGTGCAACAAATAAATAGTAAAACTAATTAAATAGGCATGAATTTGTCTCAGTACTCACTTAGTGCAGTCAGAATATGAAATTCTATTTAAAGCCTGCGTGACACAGGTCCAGGTACCTCAGAGTGTGAATAACCTACAGATGATTTCCCAGAAACACATGTCCACTTTGATGGACTGGCGATCTGTCCAGGATGTTTCCCTGCCTTCCGCCCAATGCATGCTGGGATAGGCTCCAGCCCCCCGTTACCCTGAATAGGAGTAAGCGGGTATAGATGATGGATGGATGGATGGACATGTCCACTTTGTCTGGCATCAGACCTTTGGGGCGTAACAACATTCTGATGTTCTGAACAGTCTTTCTGACGGAGTGCTAGTCTCGCAAATGCATAAATACTTGTGCGCTGTTTGACAGCAGTGGAAAGTGAGCCTCGTTGATTTTCCACCAGTCTAACGGCTCTGCTTCTGCGTCTGCAGCAACTTTCTCCTCAGTGGTCATGGTGGCACCTGTCGTTCTCTTCTTCCCGATGAGGCATTCTGGGAAATGTAGGAAATCACTAACTGAAGTAGACGAGGCAGGTTGAGGCAAAGAGTGTACACCCAAAAATGTATTACAACACACAAAATATCTGGAATGCCAGTTTTCCATTACTTTTCGTCGTTGCTGCAAAACCTCTTGCTTCAGCGACTTGCCATGAGTTGGCTTATACGGAAGTTAGCCCAACGGTACACATAAAAATGGCTGCCACTCTGACTATCCTGGGATGTTGATTTGAATGGGAAAGTCTGTTCTATCCAATTGTTACTATTAATCCTGCTTTACAGTTTTGATGAGTTGAGGAACAAAATTATTGTTATTGCACTTTCTCCATTTCATGTCAACACCCTGACTATTTTCATCGATAGCAGACATTCATTAATTTAATTAATTAATACATTACATTACATTACATCATTTAGCAGACGCTTTTGTCCAAAGCAACTTATACATTATACGGCATTATTCTAAAACAATGTATTGTGGAGACTAAAATCACAAAATCCGATTATACACAATTCATATACACGATTTTTGTTCCATTTAATTTCCATCACAAGCTATATGCTGTAATTTATAGTTTTAAGTCATATTGTTTAGATGAAATATGAACCATGTATTGCCAACAATAAGCCACAACCTGTGATTGTTTTAATAGAAAAATAATTGATTTCATCCCATTTTCAGGGGTGCATTTAGACTTAGTATTTGTATAAGGAGTAGGCAATGCTGTTTGTCTTTGTACTTACAGTGAATGGACAGTTATTATTATACAGTGTTATATTGGTTTTCTCAGTTAGACAGGGTGGGTCACATGACCATATGGTGATACCCAGTTGCTCCCTTAATGCTTTGTGTTTTTTGAGTTGTGTGTGTGTTTGTGCATGTGTGGTAGTTAGTTCTTTATTTAAATAGTTTGAGCTATAAACTATGTGTTGACTTTGGAAACATTACACCAGCCCTTTAGACACACTCAGCTGTGCACACACACACAGACATATTTACATATAACATGCCATTTGGTGGCCACTTTTATCCCAAACACCTTACAGTACCATGAGTGCATCGTTTTTTTTATTACCCTGCCTGCTTTAGTGCTCTACTACGTCTCACTCACACACACACACACAAATAAAACACCAAATACCAAGTCCTTTTTTCCTTCCTCTTGCACAGTTTATCTCCCTACCAGTTTATATAAAGGCCCTTTATCCTCTAGCAGAGTTTGCCTTTTGCAAGCAGTGATAATGGAGTGTTTGGTGCCGATAGCACCCACTCAGACAAGCAGACACAAGCCCATTGATTTGCGCTGTCTTTTTGGTACTCACTCACACTTAAAAACTACTATTATCACCAATCTGTCAAATACTTCTGGGGTCAAACTTCATACCCACACTGACAAGAGACAACAGTGGACATTGTGCAGAATTCACTTGCCAATCACTGGAAATGACTGATGGAGATGATATGAATGCAGAGATCACATACAAACACTTAAGTATGAATGCAAACCAAATACAAAAGCCACTGAAACAGCAAATACATTCAGTAAATAAATTATTCATGTGGCTTAGCAGCTCCTTCAGGCAGGGTGACTCACCCCACCTATTCAGTGGTAGAGGGAACTTTGACATATGCACACACACATACGTGTCTGCTGTGCCTTGTACATGTTCGTCTCACTGCGATGAGGAATGTAACATACAAATCTCACAGTATAAACATATAGCTATTTATAGACACACAACCTCCTCCGTTACTGTCTGTTCTCTCTGATCCTTCCCATCTGTCTCCTCCATCTCCATGAAAAATTAACAGTCTCTGAGGGAAGAGAGGATTCACTCTCTCTCTCTCTCTCTCTCTCTCTCTCGCTCTCGCTCTCTCATTCTCTCCCCATCCTACATTTCCATAATAATTGTAATAAGTGCCCCTATCTCACTTCTGAGCTGATTGTTTCCGTCCCATTTGCAACCAACTGGAGTTTGCTAACCCCAATCTCCTGTAACTAAATGTACTCTTTGCTTTGTATCGATGATGCCCAAAGCGAAATCTAGCCAAGACATTTAGTAATAAACTTTGAGCCAGATTGTATCATTTTTGCAGTTTGCATTTTAATCTGCTTCAAACATGGAGACGAATTAAGACTTGCAATCACAAGCTGGCAGCATGTTATTTTACCTTTTCTTTTGATATAAATCCAAATCACATTGTGCAGGAATCGAAAAGAGGAAATTTTCACTAAGTGCAATGCTTGGACTTTTGACTGTATGACATACTTTAAAAAAAATGAAAATGTAGTACAAGGATATAATCATAAGTTTAAAACCAGCAATTGAGAATATTACAACTAACGTGTATAATGTTTCATGAAGAACTACTGTAGGCTATACGTTTTGGTAATATTGTCTGCACATTGCCTTAAATGATAACCCTTGAATCGTGTTTTATGGACAATGGATTTTGAGCGCAACAGTTGTTATTGTTGTTGTCATAACATGTCTTGGCCAGGAGATGTCAGTCTAGTCTTGTGTTTAAACAGGAACCGGCTCCAGTAAGACTTGGTTAGGAAAGCTGGTCTCCCCATACAGAGTGACACAAGACATACATAAAGCAATGACTTAGGCTACCTTTACTCACCCAGTGACCCATGTGAAATGTAGCATTCTATTTTGAATGTCGTACATTGACAGGAATATCTTAACATACCGTATGTTTCAGATTGATTGTGAGAGAGGGAGGGAGAGAGAGCCCCTTTCACGCAGCCTGTTCCATAAATGTAACGGCACAGGGGTCATGTGTGAATGGAGCTGGTGTCGAAATGCCGTCTGACAATTTCACTGCTCAAAACGTTGTAATATTACTGTAAAAGTTCTGTATGTTTCTCAATAATTAGATGAAAGAAGACAATTGATTCATTCTGTCTATAATTATTTTGTGATAATGTTCTTTGTTTATAGGTTACCTACTGTAGTAATTCATACAGAGGAAGAACATCTCAAACATTAATATTTTTTATAATGCACCAGGTTAGAGGGTTCCTTGTACAATTTACAGCATTAGTTCCCTGAATTGATATTGAATCAAATCGAATCGGAAATCGAATCAAATTGAATTGTGACCTTGTGAATCAGAAGCAATCGATTAGGGAAATCAGTGGCGATACCCAGCCCTAATTGCCAGGGTTGTGTGAATGGTAGCGTTACGTTTAAAAAGCGGAACGGCATGTCTTGTGTGAACAACATAAACTGTTACCTTGATTGGAAAAAGTAATTCGGCAATTTTACGGTATTCATGTGTGAAAGGGAGAGACACAGAGAGAGAGAGAGTGTGTGTGTGTGTGTCTGTGCGCCTCTCTATAAATAATGTACACATGTTTCTGCCTGAGTGTGTGCCCAACAATAATGAATAACTCTGAATGCAATCCTCTGATTCCTCTGTTCCTCAGTGGGTGTTAGTTATAATTGTACTGGGCAAACTGGCGCACACTGGCATAATCCATGCACACACTCACACACTCACAAAGAGCTATAATCCATAGTGATCTGCCACCAGGGGTTCTCCTCTCTTCATTATTGATAAGGAGGGGGCAGAGGGGGAGGAGGGTCATTGTTATCTCACTCATCCAATAGGAATCCATCACACCTTCAGTCCCCCTCTCTCTCTCTCTCTCTCTCTCTCTCTCTCTCTCTCTCTCTCTCTCTCCCCTCTCCACCTCTCTCTCTCTCTCTCTCCCCTCCACCTTTCTCTCTCTCTCTCTCTCCCCTCCACCTTTCTCTCCCTCTGTTATTCTTACTAATAAACTAGATTGAAGATTCGTCTCTTGCTGTCACCCTTTCTTTCTCCCCTCAGAGAGGAAGAGAGAGAGAGTAAAAGAAAGAGAGATAGAGATCCACTGACAGCTAATGACAAAGAGAAGGCTTAGTGTCAGTTCTTCACACTGAGAGATAGAGAAGCCAGTGATTTGTCAGTAACATTCAATTCAACTCAAGAAAAATGTTGTAAAAGTTGATGTTTTTGTAAATGTGTATCCTTAGTCCGCTTTGCATGTCTCTGTGGTTTTCTGTATAACTTGATTCTCTATAAATCATTAACTAGGAAAATAAGGTCACCCGGCAGTTTGACATTTATATGTAACATTCAGACACAAACATGAGATGAAAACATGAAAACACAGTTTCTAGAGTCTACACAGTTTCTAGAGAGGGAGGAAGGGAGCAAGAGAAACAGTTCACTATTCCAGCTCTACTATTCAATCAAAGCAGCAGCAAAGCTACATCAGAATTTTTTACGAGGAGATGAGACACACACACACACACTTTTTCATTTTCCTTTTGCTTTTACACACATACTGTACAAACACTATTTTCGGTTTTCACGTGTGTTATAGAAACATACAATCGTTCGCTCTCTCTCTCTGACACAAACATACACACACACACACACAGACCTGCTGATGAGTTCATATTGATTGCTCTGCTCTCACTTGTGGAGCGGTGTGTGTAGAAGTCCACAGTCATGGACAGGTGGAAATCAAGTGTGTGTGTGAGAGAGAGAGAGTCCATGCATCTGAGCCTCTCCATCGCTCCAGTCAGCTTCACTGGCTCTTCTCCTTGCATATAGAGGGTGTGCGTAATGTGCGTATGTGTGAGTGTGCGCGTGTTTTGAGTGTGTGTGAAAGTGGGTGTGAGCGAGTTGGTCGCTCTGTGCACTGAGAGTGGCTGCCACTCTACTCTTCTCTGCCCCTCCATGCTGGATTAAAACCCTTTTTGGACACACACACACACACACATCTGCTGCAATGAGCGAGGAGGTTAAAGAGAGGGCTACGGGGAAGGCGGCTTATCGTAAGAAGAAAGGAAAGAAGGTAAAATGGAAAAAAAGCAGGACTTGGAGTTGTAAACATTGTGTGGCTTGTTGAGATGGAACAAAAAGACATTTCACTGCTCTTAGGCAGACAGTGAGACAGAGAAAGGGCTGGGCAATCTTGCTATGGCTTGGTTTCTAATTTTTTAAAATTAATGCTACCGAAGGATCTTTGTCCAAAAATATGTCAGATTTTTTATAATTTAATATCAGAGGATGATTATTTTATTATTTTATTATTTTGTTCTGTTTATTCTAGGTGTTGCGCCTTGTGAAGTTGTATATCTGGCTGATTTGTTAATGAAGAGCAGTTATTTTGTTATGGTCTTTCTCAACGTTGTACTTTGTGCCTTTGTTTATCAGTGATTGGATGGCTGAGCACTATCGTGGTGTTATTTGTGTCTTTGTTTCTCAATAATTAGATGAAAGAAGCTGGGATTATTCTTTTGTTTTTGTTTTTCATATGAGGTGGATTTGTTTTAATAGTTCACATCAGAAATACATTTAACAATATATTTGTATATCTGGTTTTAGTAGTGCCGTTCCAGCAAAGAAAAAAGCATCCTATTTTCTTCTCACTGCCTTCTACCTTCATAACTATTGAATACACTGGGGCCATTCACTGGGCCTCATTAGGAAAGGGGGTTCCTCTCTCTTTTAGGATTACATGTTAGGACTAGAGGAAAGGATTATGGGTAAAGCATGTATCGAGGGTTCAGATAACGGTTAGGGGTTAAGGAATACATGTAAGTCATTCAAGTGCTCAAGTGCAAAAGCACAATCCAAAGTGTGCTTGTGTGTTGCTACACATGGATATGCCTGTGTGTATATACATGTGCTTGGAAATGTGTGTGTGTGTGATTCTTTGCATATTGCTGGGAAAAAGGCTGCTGGGTAAGCATCTCTATTCTATAGGGTTCTACCTTATGTGTAGTCAGCCATTCTTAATTGTCTTCCTGCACACACACACACACACACACACACAAAGGAGTCCTTCTATCTTCTAGTGTGTAACAGGTGCTATTATCTCTACCACTGGACAAGGAGAGACAATAACAAGGAACATAACGCACTTTAATTCATCTTTTCATATTAATACTTTGTCCTTAGGAAGGGAAAGGCTTTGTATACATCAAGGCAGAGCTGATATTAAATGCGTTAGGCTGTCCTACTAGGTACAGAGATGAACGATTCTCATTATATTTGAAGAATGCAAACCGGGGAGAGCTGGAGAGAAGGGATGAGAGGAGTAGAGGAGGAGTCAGTAATGGTGGAGAGGAAGTACGGAGGGAAAGGAGGAGCGCCAGGGGATCAATTGAACACAAGCGAGGGGAGAGGAACATTGGCGAGAGGAGGAGAGAGGATGAACAATGCAGATGAGAGAAAGGAGGAGAGAAACAGGATGAATGGAGGAGGGAGGTGAGAGGAAAAGAAAGGGTGAGCCTAACGGGGAAAAGAGGAGTAAAGGAGGAGAGAGAGACAGATCAGTGGAGAGACGGGACCTGGGGTGGTAACCTCACATACTGTATCTGTATGTGACAGCGTCTCTGCTGATAAGAGATGACCGTACTGTCGCTTTGATTTTGTAGAGAAGAGATAATCACAGAAGAAGGAAGGGATGAAGAGGAGAGGGGAAGCAGATGTGTTGGCTTGGTGGCTATTTTAGAGAGGAAGTGGAGAGGATAGAAGAAGAAAAGGGTAGACAGAGAGAAGAGGAGGGAAAGAGGGGGATAGAGTGGACAGGAGTGAGTAGACAAGACCGGGAGAGAGAACAGGGGAGCAGAAAGTGATGTCAGTGAAAAGAGAGGAGAAAGAGAAGAGAGGAGCGTGTTTTTGCTCTGTTGAGCCTCGCAGCACAGCGATGCCTCCACTCTCAACCTGTTGCTAGGGACACGTGGTATCCGTGGTGATAGAGCCATGGTAACAACAACAGTGTTGATGTGGATGACAACACACAGTTACGTGGATCATTAACACAGGAGGGGTCAGGAAACATCACAGTTCTGGACGCTTTCACATGTAAACAGATTTACAGAACCAGTGGAATGCTTCGATGTGGGAGATTAAGAGTGAGACTTGATGCTAGCAGTGAAGATAATATGTGTAGCAAATGTTTTTGAAGCATCCGTGTCCTGAATAATAGTGAAATTCAGCAGTGAACTAGCTGATACAATTACCAAAGCAGTATGGTGTTTGAATGAAGGAAGAATGTCCATGGGGCAATTAGAGGGGGATAAACGAGGGTGGCATTCCCCTGGCAGAATAGAAGTGTATCTCCCTTGATGACAATACACAACGGAAGAGCATGTGTCACAAATGGCAACTCTGTACCCATTACTTGTTGAAGAATAATCTATTAATTTACTCTCCAATGCGATCACACACATAGACAATGTTTTCCCTGCTACCTCTGCTTTTCACAAACCAAAAACTACGATTTTCATGATTGAATGGCTAGCATGGTATGGGACTGCCTCATTAACTACAGTTAAGATATCTGCAGAACGTGTGTGTATGCGTGCGCGCGCGTGTGTGTGTGTGCACGTGCATGCATGTGTGCACATGCTCATGTGACAACCACATGTGCATATCACTTCAGTACAAGTGTGTACTGTAATATCAGAACAATTGCTGTAATGTGATGCGTGGTTCATTTCCCCCGCTAACTATGGCAGATGGAGCAATCACAATAAAGACCATTGGCTGCAGCAGTCATGACGTGAGTTGTAAAAATTGACCAATGCAAAGCTAATGGAACGCTGATACTGGGATATACTGAACGGAACTATGCTCTTATTGTGTGTGTGTGTGTGTGTGTGTGAAATCCTCACAAGTGATCACCAGAGAATGACTAGCAATAGGGCTGTTCGATATGACGATGTACAGTACATGTACAGTATATCGTGGGACGATAGAAAAATGTCTATCTGTAGATATTTTCCTCTATTGTTTCTATCGCCAAAAAGCAGCAGAAATGCAGCAGCAGAAATGCTTTACGGCCGTATTTTACCCCGCTTTACGTTCTCTACACGTGGGCTGGAATAACAAACAAACACGGAGCAGCGTGACACAGAACAAAACTCTAATGCATTTTGAACTGCCTGTTAAGGTGTTGAAGTTGTATGTAGAAATTGAGATGCACCATTAGTGGGACATCTGGGTGGCTACTTGACCCCTGATCCCAAAACACACACAAACACCCATGCACACACACACACACACACACACACACACACACACGTGATGTAACTGAAAGCTAGTCTGGATAGTACACACACGTAACTGAAAGCCAGTCTGGACAGTGCAAGCCATCGAATTGAGGAGAGAAACGGGAAGACGGTGATAGAGGATCCCACCAGGCAAGCCGTGTGTGTGTGTGTGTGTGTGTGTGTGGTGGGGGTTGTACATAATGAGGAAGCAGTTTTGCTGACACACATACCAGACATATTGTGAACTTGGAGACGTGCCATTGTACTCCCCCCCGACCTGTTGTTACTGCCAGTCATTACTTTCCTCCCAACCTTCCTCTCTTTCCTTCACTTTCTCAAATCATTAATGTATGATGAAAGTGCTTTTATGTATAGTATTACAATCTATCATATGTCTTGCATTGTCCCCTGTATTTGAGGTCCTGTTGTCCTTTTTTTCATTCTGATGGAGCAAACAAAGGAAAACAAAAACAAACCTAGAGTGCACTTAGTAATCATTTTCTTGAACTTGGCTGAGCTGAAGGCCTAGTAGATTTAACAGTCACTGAGGTACGGACACACAGTCTGGTAGTTAGACAATCTGTCAGTGTGACAGAATGCCAGTCACACAGCAAGTCAGCCAGACAGGTAGACAGTCCTGATAAACTGACTGAAAAAAGAGAGACATCAAACAGTTTGAGTCAGTCATCCAGTCCTCTACTTTTCAGTCTACAGTATTTTACATTGCTTGAAGTTGTGAGGGCTTTGGCAACATGACACAACCAGTAACTTGTGACATTTTCCCTGAATATTTTGGGGACCTATTTTACCCTTCCCGTGACCCGCTTTTGTGCTCCAACAGGCTTTGAGTAACACTGCTGTATTTCTCAGTAGAATTACTAAGTGCTGAAGAAGCAGGGCTTCAAGAGAGAACAATCACATCACATTTCATTCCTCACCAGCCGTATCCCCCTGGCACTGTCCTGTCTTAGCCGTTGTAAGCAAGAGTTAGAGCACAGCAAGCTTGTTTATTGGAGGAGCTGTGTCTAAGCATGCTTCTCCCCTAACAAATGGAAACAATCAGTTCGCACTACTAATGAGCCCTCCATGCTTAGTTCTGTTGACTAAAATTATAATGACGCAGAATCACCCCCGGGGATGACATGCAACCCTGCACATTTCAATCCTGCACATGTTATTCTCTGCAAATGCATTGATCTCTGTAATGTTTTAAAGCAGTGGTAGATGGTTGGTTTTGGTTCCGCATACTGTATATCCCTATTTTGGTCCCAGTCTTGGTTGTAGTGCAGGTTGCAGTACTAATATTTGGATAATTTATGATTTTTTTATTGTGCTTTGGGGGAAATCTGGCTAAATTACAATGTTTTTATTTTATTTCACCTTTTCTGAGTGCCATGCAGTAGGGGCAGTGTTCTGGCTGTGCTGGCTCCCTATTCAATACTATTGAATTGTCTGAGGGGAAACACTGTCTCTTACATATGTTTACTGTAATCCCACTCACACACGTTCCGTCATCTTCATGGAAGCTGAGGGGATTATACACACTCTAGTTCCTACCTGGGAAAATACCTGTCAGCTTTTATAAACATAAATGACCAACACCCGTAGTTATTTAGTATCACAAAGGAGAATGGCACTCACATCACATACTGTTCTCATAACGTTGGGCAATCCAATTTGTATTTGTGAATGTGATGAACAACATTCTCCCAAAGCTAGATTCCAGAAAGACTTCAAGAAATGCAGTTAAACGTATGAAATAATCTTTGCTGACTCATTCATGCAACATCCAAAGCTTTCCGTAACATCTTGACCCCACCCAATTGTTTTAACTGAATAAAAGAGTGATAGTCTTTTGTTCTCTAAACATGGATGAATACTTTAACAGAGACAATATACACATAGCGACTGATAACAGCTGCATATTAACTGCACAATATTATAGATCTATAGTATTATTACTACCACTACTACTACTAATAATAATAATATGTGAACTGATTTACTGAAGTCTTGAACTTTAACTCTGTATTTACTGTGATAATGGAGGCCAACATATTTATGTCTCTGGCTTCTAATAATGTTGCTATAATATTTGAATAAACCTGAAAAATCCCATCTGTCAGACGGAAGTGTGTCTGTGTTTTTGTGCGGTTTTAGTCAGAAGTTAACTGTTTATGTAACATGACTGCCCACGTTCAGTCATGATCAACCCACACCCTCTCCAATGTCAATACTGTCAATAGGCATGAAGTGGTAGCTTCACCACACTAGCAATCTGAATTAGACAAAGTGCTTTAAGAAAATCGGCAGAGTAGTTAGTTAAAAAAAACAATTGGCATGATGAGTGTCTTTTTATTTTATTCTGAGCAAGGATAAATCTTTATTAGTAACACTTAATAAGTTAGAGACCTGAAGTTAACTTTTTTACCCACAGGTTGTTCATAATCACTTCCAAAACAAATAATTAATTGCTCAATTCTCATCTGCTCCCCGCCAATTTGATGCATCCTGCAGTATTACTGCTGTGTACCTCTACTTTCAACAGGATTTGTCTTGACATTCAACATTTGTCCCCTTTTCAGGCATTATAAGTGCAATGAATCGTCTGGAACCAACCAATCATTCGAGATATTAGTTTTGTATTTTGGTATTTGTTCTGCTATATAACATTCAAGAAAAGAAAAACATATGTAAATCTGCTGCAACACTAATACAGGGAGGATGATTGATGTGGGATGGAATACCTCTATGGTGGCATACACTACATAATAACAACATGGAAACTCATGTCTTTACTAATATGATTAATAATATTATGGGGATATTGATTGATGGGGGCTGTTTGCATAGAGGCAGTGAACTACTAATGCACTGTCACCATTAATTTCAGAGGTACAAGTTTTATTTTACTTGCTTTTTGGGTTCTACATTTGAGAAAGAATAGGCTGTGGAAGACACTGATGGATATCTGCACGATAAACGCTTCATGGGAAAATTCTGTAATGGCGACTGCCGTGCATGTCAATGTCAACCCCTGGTCAAGGGATACGCTGCACAGTAAGCCTCTATAAACATCTTACTAAACAATGTCATTCATCTTACTGTATTTGGCTCATTTCCCTGTCTGCCACAACCTCAATGTGTGAAACAGGCTGGTGAAGCAGAAATGGTCACACATCCCAGAAGGATGAAGGGGGTGAAATCCTCCTTTCCAACACAAATTCTGACATGCCCCCTTTAAATTGAGATGTAAAAGAACATTTAAAAATGTATTCATTGCCATTGTTTAATCGGAAAAAAATCTCCAACTACACATATCCATGAGACCTACAGTACTACCATGGGACATTAACCCGCAAACCATTACACCAACAAACCTTTAACATGTGACAGCTTGTTTTGTAAAACCTACTGGCAGCCATTTTAGAAGACCCCCATCCTGAATATGTCCCACGTTAGCGTAATAGAATCTCCCAAACCATTCCTCTTTGGGGCAGAGCATTACATCAGCAGTGCAGTAAGAAATTGGACTTATCTAATACAGTCAAACCTTATATTTGTTCATATACAATATGGCAACAATGATGGCTCCATTTCTAGTGGCAACACAAAGGTACTTCAACTTGGGAGTGAGCGTACTGCGCTTCCAGGGGGCGGTGCTGGGTGGAACCAGCCAGGTTACACTATACTGTGGTGTAATCCCAGTTGGAATGCCCAGTGCACAGCATTCTGGAAGCTTGGTGCTGGCTCGCCTCCTGTATCTTCCATCATTCCCATGGATATTGATGTTGCTAGGGAAACCTGATACTACTACCAGGTTGTTTGGCGAGGTTGTACTGTGGGTGCCATGTTGCAGCCCCTTCTCCGAAAGCAGAAAGTGTTGGCTACAAAATGTGACTTAAATTGGTGAAATACCCATTCTAAAAATCTGCTGGCATAGGATTGCTTTGACACTCAGCAGTGTTACGCATTAGCCTTATCATATCAGTTGACTGTTTTGGTGGATTGCTAGGAAGTGGAAGAGCACATTGACTTGAGCATACACATCAGGGCTACTTGATGAAGTAAACTCATCTCAACACACAAAACTGAATTGATGTAACAAACTCCTGCTTCACCGACCACACTCAGTTGGGTTTTGTTTTACCTCAATATTAGTTTTAATGCTTTTGGACTGCACGAGTGGTTTCCTCTTTTTTATTTTTTCTATAAAAAAAGAATACAGCAGCCAAAAAAATTCAAATATTTAAACCACAGGAATCATGCAATTTTAACCATGGTCTTGTTCCACTACAAAAATTCTGCCTGACATTATAATAATTGTGAAAGCTGAATTCACGATTTCAATGATATTCGCAGCATGTCATAATGTATCATTGTCCTGACATTGACATTGCCAGAGGCAGACTTTCTCTAGCTATCGTCACTGTCTGGTGAAAACCTCGTAACTGATTTTCATGTTTATCAATTGAAGGATTACATGGTCTTCTATGGGTTGAAAACATTATACGACCCTTGGGTTTATGAGATATTTTCAAAACCAATTAATTAAACTAAATATATGGTTGTCAAGCTAAAGATAAGGCTGTTTTTCTTAGTTTCTAAAAAGTAAAATATAAGGTTTTCGCCCAACAGCGCTATGTTCCCCATGCTTCTGCTGCATGTGCTGCTGGACAAGAAGTGGAGACTTTGGTGGAAGGAGAGCAAGTTCACTTAAATAAACAAAATATTATTTTAATGGCTATTCTAAGGGCTCTTCTGTGTTGAATAGGATACAGTGGAGAAAGATGAGCGGGTCGGAATAATACGCATGAAAGGTCAAGAGCCTAATTCAAACACACAACATCATCAGTGTGTAGTATGTAGTTTAGCCTGCTGAGCCACCTGAGTGCCCCTGAATCCCATTTCAGTTAGCAAGGTTTTATTTAATAGATTAAATGCCACACACAAAATGTGATTACAGTAATACAAATCTTGTATACAATAAAGCCATGGCCATATTTTCACCACGGTCCTTCATCAACCAGTTGATTTTGATAGGGATAATGAGGCCTACAGGTTTCTCGCCTGTAGACAGCATAACACTAGTCCTGGGAAAACTAGTATAAAGTAGATTTCTCATTGGAACAGACTTGTACTGCCTGGATGAGACTCACTCACAATCAGTGTTAACACGCACGGCGCTGCCTTTTCCTCGTACTCATCTTGCAGTGAATTTCACCCCCTCCCCTATTTTGTTCTGGATAGATATTCTAGCCAGATACGCATACAGTATCATAAAGCTGGTGACACTCATTAGGGTGCCAACATATTGTGTTTTTGCTGAGGCAGCCGTGGAGCAGAATGCTGCGCTTGGCTCTAGTACGCA
>OMOT01079631.1:0-15944 GCA_900312575.1 Acanthochaenus luetkenii
TCCATAGCACTCCAGACGCGTACAGCGCACCAATCACGATAGGCTCTTTACCGAGGCATTGGACAAGTGGGACGGTCTGAACACCAGCTTGGATACCGAAGTTGGTTCCACAGCAGCAACGACGCGGCCCAATCGGTTCAGGGACCCAGGCGACTGGACCGATGAGATGATGCTGAAACGCAGCGGGAGTCCTCTTCTGCTGACTGTGACCTGCATGTTTTTCTCCGGAGGCTTGCTTTGGTCCTACCGAGAAGACCAGGATGCCGCTGACGGGTGAGGACATGTGTTGGGGTCGTGTGACGTGAAGGCTGCTCGCATGAGATGAACGTTGACGTTTATACTTTACTGCAAAATATTGGTTTTCACAGTGAATCCTGCTCTGAAATTAAGATTGCCACAACCAAATACCCCTGCTTGAAATCAACAGGAGAGGTCACCACATGCTACAGGTAGGGCCAAGCAGATGTAAATGCAGCTGTATATTATATAACATGGATACAACATGTATTTTTTAAGTATCTATTTCTTAAAGCCATGATGTTTAACTCGTGATTAAGCTGGTGAAATGGAAAACAACCCGAGTCAAGTTCTGCTTCATGAAACACACTGTATTGTCCGTTCTCTTGTGAATACGTGTAATCATACGGCAATGTAGTGGTAAATATAAAAGGTGGGTATTACATGGACTCCCATCACCAAGGGCTGACAACTGCTGATGATTACTGTCAGAAAATAATCAATAGTTGTTTTATATTCTTTATTTCACATATTCTAGTCTGTTTCTCTTTGCCATGCTGCAGGATTGATGAGTTATTTTTATGAATCTTGATAAGAAATATTGACACGAGCTTTAAAAGGTGGACAAACTGAGTTAAAGTGGTTTCAGTATTTTCCAGTCTCCTCATAAGTCTTAAGTCATAAGTAGTTCATCATGCAAGATATTGCAAAACAGTATGGCTGCTTTTTCAGTGGTTATATAATAATGCGCCCAATGCTTATAGATTGGTATTTGATGCTATATTATGACAGTTCAGGTAGACACAATGTTGCTTCCCAAAACTCTTGTCTTGAGGAGTAACTAATTTACTGACTTCAAAGAGCTAGTTTAGACCAAAACACTCAAGTATGCCCCGCGTCATTCCTTATGAAACCTCCATGAAACCACCTGTTCACTCTTAACAGGGTACGGCAGATAACTAGCAAGCTAGCCTTCGTCCTGATTCTCATAGCCTACACTAACAACTGACAAACTTCAGACCGTACGGGTATATAACCAGCACTTCTAGGAGTGTTTACAGGCATGAAGAATACATTGAAAGACAGTAAGACAGACATACAGTACACGAAAGAGACATATAGGCAGGATGAAAACCATTTGAGGAGGATTCGAACGCTAGTGGGTAGAAGTATGTTTTAAGCCGAGACTTGAAAGAATTGACAGATGGGGCGAATCTGATCGAAGGGGGAAGGCTATTCCACGCTCACCGCTGAGGCCCATATCAGACGACCTAAGAGACCTGGAAGTAGCGTAGGGGATCAAAAGATCTGTGACATAGGAGGAAGCCAGCTGGATCAGAGCTTGAAAACAAACAGCAATTCTATAATGAACTGGAAGCCAGTGAAGAGAGGCCAAAACAGGGGAGATACGGTCTCCCTTTCTGGAACCAGTCAGAAGCCCGGCCGTTTTGGACCAGCTGCAGGCGGGACGTGGACGATTGGCTGATCCCAGTATACAGGGAATTATAGTAATCAAGCCGAGAGGAAATCAATGCATGGGATGACTGTTTCCAGATCACTGTGTGAGAGGAAGGGTTTTATTTTTGAGATGAAAGAAACTGGATTTTACCACTGCATTTACCTGTTTGTCAAATGTAATCAGTATTAAGACAACATTCAAATGAAGTAGTCTGTCTGTAGGCTGAATTAATGGTTATTTATGGTATGGATAGCTGATAAGTTCAGGTGAAAGCTGCAAGCTTATGTTAAGTGGGAGTTTGGTGAAAGCCGTATTATTCCCTCATAATTTGTGATATAGTTATCCAAGCAGAAGTAAATTAGTTGTTAACACAGTATATTTATTTCAGTCAGGGAAATACACATTGAATATAGAATAATGAGTGAAATAATAAGCGTCACAAAAAAATCCCTTTAAATCTGCACTAGACAACTTTGCACGTCAGTTGTTCCAAATGGCAGCGAGCGGTAACTTAGAAATCTTCAGTACTCCGAAATCATGTAATCTGTCGTTATGTGAAGCACGTTGTAACTGTGTGTTTTAAAAGTGTTATATAAATACAGCTTTAGTTACTTAAATACTTTATACTAAAGAAGACCAAAGGGATGAGAGAGGCAAAGCATCTAATGGTTGTTAGTCCAGCTTTCTCTGGTGCCCAACACCAGAGTTTCATTTGGGCAAATATGGAATATCTTTGGGGTCTCAATTAGGAGGGATGGGATGCTCTTTTCCAGCCCCACATTGAGATTTAGGCTGATAAGATGAGTGTATGTTTACATAAAAAAAACATGATTTAATTATATTTATAAATGTCCTTTTCTTTCAAAAAAAGCACCAAAAAAACCATATTGAAAACCAAAGAAATGTCAGATTGTTGAATAGCTTCATTAAGAATGTCTTCCAAATGCAGACTGTAAGGTTTCATTTCTGCAGCAACTTGACGTATCGCTGGCCACCGTGTAAACATACGATGAGGACATGTTTGATCTTTACATCTGACACACTCTCGTAACATAATTACGTTGGTTTATGGTTTTTTGCTGCGGCTGCGGCTCCTATAATGTTTATTTAAAGAAGAAAGACTGGTGTTAGCAAAGAGACAAGATCATGTAGTATGCATAGCTTAGGGTGCATTTCAGTTCACCTGCTGTGTGCAAGTTGATGACTACCTATCAGCTCTGTTATGGGTTGAAGAGATATCTTATCATTGCAATGGCAGAAATGACTGTGGAACTTTCCCCGACCAAGAATATACTCAGGGATTTTCCAAAATGCAGTCACATACCAAAATACCAGTGTAATTATGACTTGGCATGACTAAGGGGAATAGAACTTGATTTAAGTTGCCTGACATTGGAAAATGAATGCGGATGGCTGTAGACTGTATGTACAGTATCAATGTGTCTGCACATCTGAAAACATTTAGCTAGTAAACAGCTTTTTGAACATTGTCTTTGGAACTATTTGAGTTGAATGAATCGATGCCAGACTGGAACTAGAGCAACCTGATGCCGCTGACTACATCATGATGCACAGTTAAACTCTCATCCTTGTAGTATTGATCATATTGTGAAACAGCATCGAAGGAGACACCAGAGAGACCCAGAAGGCGAATGTGTCATAGTAGTCTACAGGAGCATTTACAGCTCTAACGCCGACCTTATCTGTCTGGCTCACTGGGTGTGTGAGTGGAGGCACATTCTTCCCTCACGTACCTAATGACCTAATGACCGACAGCAAATGAAATATAAACTTAATTTGATAATATATTTTGAATCTTCAAAATATTTGCATCTGTTTGTATTTCTACAAACTTTGCAGTTAAATAGGATGAGAAAGGCGCTAAAAGCCTATTGTTCGGTTGTTTTTTCCGGAAGTTGCACCTAATATTCAATAATTTGTGTGATTGCAACGTAACTGCTGTACTAAAAGACAAAGGAGGGTTGTATTCAACTGGTAATCTGTGAGTTCATTGTTCATTTGATTTTGGCAATATCTTTGGTGTCTTTGCACTGCATATCCCAGAGATCTCTTTGTAGTCAAACAGTGCCGCTAGAACTTTGACGTCTCTTTCTTGGATTCTCTGTTAATGTAGTTTGAGTTTCTGTAGGTGGCACTCTTTTCTTTGTCTGTTCAGTCATGGTGGCTATCGCTGTTCACTCTGACTACCAGTTCTTCTTCTATTTATTCCAAACAAACTGCTGTTGCTGCTGCCGGGAACGTAAAACACATCACTTCCTGTGCACCAGGGCAGGGTTAGGGTTACTCAGGACCTTCTTGCTGTGAGGCGACAGTGCTAACCACTGCGCCACCGTGCCGCCCACATTACTATGTAATAGACTGGTAAAAGAAACAAAATGATTTGGTTTGTTTTTATAATTGTGTCATCATACTAATGAAACCTCATGCAATTGATTCAGCATGAAGACAATGTTGCAGCAGCATAGATTAAGTAACAGATGACATCTCTGAAAAATCCAAGATGAGAGCCAGATCCGATGTGTTAACTATCAAAGGATAAAGACGCATAAATGATCTTTGTTTATAACTTTGCTTAGGTGACAAGAGAATACGTGAAGCAGTGATTACATTGGCTTGACTTATTGTGTATACCAGCCCCAGCTACCCTGCAAAGGAAATGCTTCTCTGGGAGAGAAGCAGAACTCAGACAATGTGAGTGTTTCCACTCTGCGGCTGTAATGGTTACACATAATTGATATGTGGCATGTGTAATTGTTGCTTTGTTGTTTTTCCAAATAGTTCTGGTGGTGCTACGCATTTTGTTGTGTTCTCTTCTGCTCCGCTGTTTTCCTCCTCCTTCTCAGCTCTGGAATTCCAGGGGAACTCTAGTTCACTCTACAAGGACTGAAGGCTGAGGAACGCCAACATTTTTTCCCCCCCTTGTGAGACAAGATAGCCACGATACTTCACATGCACTTAGCTGATCCAAACATTTGTTTATCTCCTATAAATGTCTCTATCAATCCATTCCAGTGACCTGCACTGATCGCTCTTTAGACTGTGGTATTTACATCCCTCGTTTGTTTTCTCAGACATTTTGTCATCCGCTATGTGAATTTGAAGGAAGTGTGATTATCATTTGTAAACAGGAATCAACATTTTCCATTGACTGTAAAACCATTCATTGATTTATAGTGTAATGTCCAGTCAGGCTCAACCACTGTGGGGACGCTGAACAATGCCAGTGAAATGATATTTTCAGCGTGCCAATATTTATCCCCTGAGTAACCTTCAAGCTGATTATTCGACTTGGCTATGAGGCCTGACCACTTTTCTTTTTTTGCATTCAAATCTGCTTTTCAAATCACCTTTAAATGTATTCTGTGCCTTGCAATAATCCTCACCGCAAGTGCTATGTGTCCTCTCCCAGCTCAAACAACTTTCATTAAGAGAAATGCATTTTGTGTTTGCTGTCGTTGAGTTGCCATATTGTCATCCCTCCAGTGGCCGTGCCTCTATGAAGGATCTGTCTGTGGCACAGCCTAAGGGATTCAACAAGCCCCAGTTGGAGTTTCCCTGTAGATTTATGGTTTTGTTCATTTGGCCGAGAAAAAATTGGCTACTTTGTTCCTGGTATCACTATGAATGTTCTGCATTGGAAAGTAGAATGAGTCTAGATATACTGCAAGACGTCATGGAAGTGGGATGTTTTGGAAGAAGCTTCCATACCCTTTTTTGAATGTGTAATTGCGTCACATTATAGGTGATGTTATGAAATGAGTATGGACTGTGTCATGCTCAGACATCGACGGCTTTTAATAGCCTACAGTCCATTAAATAGTGGTCAGTTGTAAATTTGGCAACCTCTTGGATCTATCTATAGGTTTACTGTTTGTTTTTGCTCATACTCAGATTCAAGTTCAAATTATGCATGCATAGATACAGTATAATTTCCCATTAAGCCCACAGTGATTATTCTACCATGAAAACCCTGCGCTGGAAAACTGTTGACTGAACTTGTGAGCGAGGCGGAAATATTAGGCAATTTACAATGATTAATATCAGTCACAGGCATTCTCTCCAGATGTTTTTCATGACTTGAGACCTAATTTATCAAGCACTCGATGCATGTTGCCGACTGTTCTGTCAGAGGATCAGTTCATGGCAGGGTATCATGGATCACAGCACCGTAACAGGAAAAGAAAGAGCATGAGAGAGAGATAGTTTGCATGACTTACATGCTTTTTAATGCTGTGTTTTACCCCATGTGTTGCAATAGCAAACCAGTACCAATACATTTGCTATAGTTCTTGTTCTATCAAACGACATTCTTAATATGAATACGTGTCAGAGTCAATGCAAGTAGGTTTGGATTTCTTAAAATCCAACTGTGCCTTGAACTTCCAAGGAAGGACTTTTTTTTAACTTGATTTTAACGACAAAAGAATTCAGCAATTGTTTGGGGGGAAAAAACATGAAAGGCTATTGCAGTTACTATTTCAAAAGATGAAAATCCATCTTGATGGAGTAAATCAGTCGTAAGTAAGGAGCATGGATCAAGTCCAAACTGTTTCCCAACAGCTCTTTGAGTGAAACAAAATGTACCCGAATTAGCCTCAGTACGTGTAGATGCAGATGCAGCTGTAGATGCAGAGTGAGATAATCACAGCAATTAATGCCTGATTATTATTATTTTCAACACCTGGCACTGTTTAACATCCTGATATACTGAGTCAGTTTACAACATACAAGTTGCTGGTATAATGTGCAGCACTACAGTCGTGGATATGTTTCACTCTCCAGTTCTGAACTGCCATGAAACACAGATATATCATATGAGACATAACTGTCCCATCTAAGAAAAGACATCTGTTTTCTGAAGGAGGACATGAAGCCCATTAACTGAAATAGATTATCGTATAATACAGTCTGTTCAATGGATTCAAGGAGTTGACATGGGGATTTGGGGTCGCTCTCTAATGATAGCTCCCACACAGTTGAAAGGTCATGTGATCTAAAGGCTTAGAGGGGGAGGTTATAGCTGCCATATTAAGCTAATGATCCTTGTCTGTCAGATTGAAGTCCTTTGCGTATTCGAAGTGTGAGTGCAGAGAAAGTTGTATGGTGAAGTAATAATGATGACCACTGTTGTTATGGCTACCAACCTACAGCCCGTTCCCGGGTTGATTCATAAAGTCAGAAACTTTGCCTTTAGTGTGGATCAGATGCAAAGTCTGCCCGCTCCCAGTACTGTGTTTTTGTGATGGATTACTGAGCTAAAGTTATGTTTGTTGCAATGCGATGCTACTTGCGTTATAAGCTGTTTGTCTAACTGGAGCTAATTTTGCTGAGAAATTATGAATGGATGACTTAGATTTGGTGTAGTTTTATTCAGTTTTCTATATTCTGTTCTGAAAATAGATGTACAGAGTAGAGTTACCCAACACAGCGCATAGGGGAGAGATAACGTTATCAGCTCTATTTATGATGATCATCCGGTCTTTAGAAAAAGCCTCGATAAAGGAAAAATCGATAATTGGTCAATGTGGTCATACCACATGACCATGAATAATTTCTACAGGTCCTATCATCACATTTAAAAAAAAAATATATATATATATATATGTCGTAGTGTCCTTGAGCAAGACATCTAACCCCAAATTGCTCCCGTCGGCAGGTTGGCGCCTTGCATGGCTGCCTCTGCCAACGGTATGATGATATGTAAGTCGCTTTGGATAAAAGCGTCTGCTAAATGCCATCATGTAATGTAATATGCTACTCCTAACTGACTGTGTTGTTGGAAGATATGTTCTGTCTTTGATTGTCAATGATTTAGATTGTCGTTCATATTTGCACCTGCAGGTGGTGGTAGTTTACATACACGTTACATAGTGTACCTTTAAGTTTTTCAGATAAGATGTGAAGGAGCTGTTTAACCAGAGTTTTATCTTTAATTGAGATTAATTGTCACACAACAAGAACGAGGAGGGAGAAGATGAAATGCCCTATTAGGAAAGAAGATGACTTCCATACCCTTTCCTTAAAAAGCAGTGAGGAAATTGCAGTGGAGTGTAAGTTATCACGGTGAGAGCAGGGGAGGACATGTTAGTGCGTTGGAGCATTCCTTAGTGATGGATGTAGTGCAGCAGCACACAGTTCTAGATAGATTCCCCCATGGTCTCTCTCATAATGGAATGCATATAAAGATACCCATTGACTTTGCTGTTTCGTTCACTATTTCAGAATTTCTGAAATGGGAATTCTATGTGCAGTTTTTACTTAAAATGTCAAGAGCCATGGTTTACAGTTAGGCTTTTCTCACTAAATCATGTTTCTGCACATGTTCAAGTTCATTTATTTATACAGCCCTTTATCACAAGCATGTCTCAAAGGACTTTACCCATCAAAGTAAACATCACCAAGCCAACAAATCTGCTCATCCTCTCCTCTATCTTTACATTTCTCACAGCTCCCATCCCCCAAAGATTCATTTACAAGGTCAGCAGATTTAGAAAACACCTTTAATTGTTCCTCAGTGGCATTGATAATAATGTTAAATCAGCATAATACCTTTGATATACTTCTCCAATCTATTTAGTGATACCTCCGGTATACCATCGGTATATTTTCTGATACCCTTTGAGAGCTTTCTACATCTTAGGCGTCTGCTTTTAAAGGTGTAATAAGGAAACAGAAACTAATCATCATTGACAGAGTGTTCTTCATAAAGCTATCAGCCTTTCTAGACAGAGATAGACCTGAGGTAATCCTAATTCCCAAGTCTTGTCTAGTTTCGAGTACAATTCGTTACGTCATACAGTATATTAGGCAATAATAATAACATACCATTAACATGAAGTAATTATTCAAAATGTTTTTCAAGTTTACTGTGCAGCTATAAGTAACACAAGTAGATAGATTATATATTTACTGTCATATACTGTATATGGCTGTTTCCTTACCTACAAATGGGAAATGAAAGGCTTTATTTTGTTTTACAAACAATATGATAATAATTTATTCAGATGCCAATCAGAAATATTTTCCAAGATTTTCAGTATTACCTGTACTATACATTGTCATTTTCCTTGGAAGTCCATTTTTCCATCTGTTTCCATTTGAAACGATTGTAATACAAAACATGCCTTTACCGGAAAGACCATGACTTAGAGTTCAAATGCTTCATAATGGCTCCTGATGCCTGGAGTTTGACAGCTGCTGTTTAAATGATTTTAACTTGTTTCCCACATTACACATATCAAACAATATTTTTGTCATTTTGGGGACAGGCAGTACATTAAGATTGACGTGCTCCCTCTATATAAGTCATCTAAATCCTTAGAGGCATAAAGCATATTGTACAGGGTGAAAGGCTGAGTAAGTACGTTGCCAGTTGAATATCTACATGGAATACTAAATGTGAAAAGAAATGACCTAAATCAAGGTACTGTGCAGTTTTATCATCATAGGAAATCCATTAAGCCTCTTATTCCCTGTATTGTCATTTTAAATCAGAATCACTTTATACGCCAAGTCCGATGTCTTTGTGGTATTTGTGATGATATAGAAAAACATGTAACAGAAAGCGACATCTTACAATGACTGGTTAGTTAAAATCACAGAAGGCAAGTGTGTAATGCACCGCAAGACTGGCACCTGTGATCAATGATCAATCCAAAAAGTACTTGTGTTAAACTAATATCGTGAACAATTTTGACTTGAATTTTGGATATTTGCTAAATAGTAGTACACCCTATGTGAAAGATGTATTTGCTGTCTATGGTTTGGACCTTTTTTAAGGCCTGTTTCATCTTCAACTTTGATACTTTTCTATGTTCAATTCGTAGGTGTTTTCTGTGTAATCCAAATCATGTATAATCAAGGATTGTGGGATGTTTTCTCTTGTTCAAAGCCCACCCCTGCCTTTTTTAGCTGATACACATTCGCCCCTCTGTTTTCTCCACAGAGAACCATAATGTGGTCATGCTTTGGTCATGCTGTAGTTGTGCTATGGTTAAAATAGCGTAATGGTGGTAATAACTAAACTAGGGATTGTGGTTTTGCAGCGTCCATGCCCTCTGCTCTCGATACCCAAGACTGTGCTCTATAGCTATAATCGACACAAGCTATTGTACTGCACCTACAGAAAAAGATACATTGAAATATACAGATGGTAATATGGCTGCACTTTGCATACAATGCAATCATTTGGACTTAAGTTGTACACTTGTTCCCTAATTATCACAATACATATACTTACTGTCCTGTAATAGAACCCTGTAAAGGAAATAATTTAAGTTAATCGCTAATTGAATGCAGTAGATTGAGCGGTGTGCGTTTCTACTCAATGTACGGGTCTTTTTCATGGTTCATTGTTATCAGAATCAGAATCGGGTTTATTGACCACACATGCTTTTGCACGAGGACGTAAGGAATCATCCCGAGTCCACTTGAGGCGTTAATTTATTCTCCCATTAGTAAAAAGAAGAAGCTGCTGATTTATCAGTCCTGCAGGACACCAGCTAGCCAAAAGAAATGTTCCCCTGCACCATTGGACACTCAGCCATACTAATCATTTAAAATTGTAAACAGCTGCACCATTCAACATTAATAAAATATTCTGGAACGTGGGCTTCATGTTTAGTGCTTTTTGGCAGCAAGTATACTGTTGAATTTCAGTGTTTTGTCAGTCAGTTCCAATTCCGTTTGACGTGCTTAGCCATAGGATGTATCGGTGCGTTTGTCTGCCTGTCAGGCTGCATGTTTGTGTCGTAGTTGTCGAGCTACATCGTGCCAGTCTGCTTTGTATTGCTAAAGCGTTTCGCCCTCGTCCTTCAAGTAGACCGTTCCGGGGGGGATGGATATCATTGCTTTTCACATGTTCTTGCCAAAAATCTATTTTGGTTCCGCTCTTTTCAAACAAACCCAGACAATTGGAAGGTCTTAGCCAAGAAAAAAGAACATCTGCCTTTTACATCTAAATCTTAATGAACATTGCTCGAGCCAACATTCTAAACATTTTCACTTCGGGATGAAAGATTTTCTTTTCAGAGGTAATTATTCTGCCACCAAATACTGTTGATTTAAATTCGCCTCTCAAGCGGTCAATTCTTTGGGGAGCAGTTTCCTTCAAATGCACTTTTGTGTCTCACTCTTTTGCCACATTTGCTGCTCATAGTATGGCTTTTTGTATTTGGATGTTTTCATCATGATCATGTTTTTCCATAGCATTCAAGGTTCAAAAAGTAATGAGCTCTTAAAGCTGTGAATCATAATCATAATAATAATGTTACTGGAATTCCCTGCGTATTGTCAGCATTTCCCAGAAGTGGACGTTGCTTGCATTCACGGTAATCTCTGTGTTCTGAAGGCGATTGGTCATACCTGGCCTGTGTCCATTAGAATGGCTTGGGGTATAAAAGGAGCGTGTGGGAGGGATGATGATGGTTTACTGTAACAAGCCACGGACAGCACTGCTCTCTTTAATCTCCTGGGACGTTAGTGTCAGAGACATCACACACAGCTCTGCACTTGTCTTCAACTTTCACCTTCACTATTTCATAATAACCATCAACACTTATAATTGAAAGTTATAAATAGATATTTGAGTTTCTCACCTCAAAATGGGACATGAAAGCAGGTAGATTTCTTGGAAGTTGTGGCAAAAAAGAATAATTTTTAATTGATATTTAAAAACAGGTCTCTCAGGATGAGTCAGTCATATGAGTCTGTCTTGGACTTTAGACATGTTTGGTGTGATTTTTTTTTTTAACCAGTGTTAAACTTCTGAAGGGGATCTGCAGGTGGACTGATATCAGTAGAGCATGCAGATATCCAATAAGCATTACAGTAGTACATGCGGAATATAATAACGTTTCTGCCTCTGCTTATCACTGTTTTTATTTTGTTGGCCCTTTCTGCCCAACATCTCACAAAGAAAAGTTTGTTATCCTCCAAAAAGCAACGTGTTGAGGCCATTATGTGATAAGCTGTCATTTCAATGTCCAGTGGTATGATCGATATGATAATTACAGAGGTGATGATGCTTCTAAGCAACGTGCATGAAGTACAGCATTAACTTGGGACTGTATAGTATTGCTACACACCCTGACAGTGTATGTGCTTTCTTTTACATTTTGCCAGACGTCCCCATTACAGGTGTAAGAGAAAACTGAATCAAAAGGGCCAGAAGAGAACAGAAGAGTGTTGAATTAGAGGCATTAAATTGAGCAATGCATTTGTGCTAAATTCGGTTTGGAGTGATGTTTGTTTTAGATGAGGGGCCTTACCCAGGGAAATAAGACTAAATTAATTTGACTGTCACAGGGAAGGAACACTAAGTTCAAATGGTCATTAACCAGTAGGTAATGTTAATGTGCCACTGTTAACGTGCTCAAATGGGTCAGGAATATATGCACTCACCCTGGGAACAGACAGAAATAGCATGGCAGAGAACAATGAATATTCTAAATGCAAGAGTGGACATTTTACACTTAGTGGACACCTGTCATTTAGGAGGCCTATTCGTTTTTGTTTCATTTCGCTGAGGAAGTGTTAACACTCTCTCTTACTCTGGCCTGTCTTTCTTTCTCTCACATCCTCCCTCTGTAACTTGTACCCTATTTGTTTTTTCATCAAATTCCTCTCTGTGTCTCTCTCCCTGTATTTCACTTGACCCACTATCTCGTTACTTCCCCACTTGTCTCTCTCAACTCCCTGCTCCAGCCCATCGTATAGAACCAGTATTTGTAAAACGACTCTGCCATTCACTGTCTATGTAACAGCGTTTGACAGTTTTTAATACTGACCTCCTGGGCTGCTCAGGATGTCGGCAGAATGTGGCTGTCCGACCAAATCTTCCTTAGACTACCTGCTGCTCCAAGCTGGGAAGCTGCGCTCCCTTCAAATAGTGACAGTGGGAAGAAACTGTCCTTTTCTGAACTATGCATTTATTGTTTTTACCGAAATATGGATCGCTCCCATTTCCACCGGGCGAAGTATGGGTGAATTCATTAATTAAGGAATATTTATTCTCTGAAATAATCCGTTTTGCACATTTCTCAGTCCTCACCACCTGGTGGCATCTGTAGCATTACAACTGATATATAACATATACATCTATTTGTATAGTAGATGTAATGTTGCCAGTAACAACTATCCTCCATTCTTCTCTTATAAATGTCACCACTCGGATAAGGCTCTTGAGCAGCTTAGTTGATGTTGGAACCCTGAGTCTATGAAATGTCCCTTTAGTCTTCACGCTGAGTTATACTCCTAAGTGCTTTGGGATCGTAATGCTACAGTTGTTGTCTGTAATGGCATGGCTCCAACAGACAGACAGCAGCCAGTGGGAAATATATATTTTCCCAACGTAATTGACCCTCTATGGCGTCCAAACAATCATCTGTAATTGTATTATAATTACTGAGGATAATTGGACATAATATAGCATGGCTGCAGTACAGTTGCTGAAGCACAACCCTGGGTCAAAAAGGATTTGAAAGACTTCCTTTTCCCCCTTTTATTTGAGAGAGGGGCGTCTTTCACCAATCCAAGCAAGGACATTAATACATTTGACTATAGAAACATATATAGTGTACAATGAGACCTAATGTGTGATTTCCTTCCTTTGCTGACTGTGATTGATTTTGTAGAATAGATGGCCTTTCCAACCGTATTTTTTCCAGTCTTGAGGTCTGGAAAACGTGAAGGTATCCAAGCATTCTGAAGAGGTACTCTGTGTACTTTAGTTTTTTATGTCTTCCTATAAACCCATTCTCTTCAGGGGATTGTGTTTGGATACAGCATCACCAGCGGTAACTGTCCCTATGTATATAGCATTGTCTGGCTCTGGACTCACTAATGTCTTGTTTAACTTTGTCTGCTGTTTGTGGTGACAACCAGTATGTGCATACAGTAATGGGACACATTTTGACATGTTGGATTTTTATTTCTGAATGACATAATGTGAATCCACTGAACAAATTTCCAAACCCTGAGGTCTTACAAACTGCAGTGCACCTTTGTTCATTTTTTTTTTATTACACTTTAGTGACCCTAAACTGGGGCTGTTGGAGCATGGATTGGTGTGTGTGTGTGTGTGTGTGTGTGTGAGAGAGAGAGAGAGAGAGAGAGAGAGGGAGGGGTTATATGAGCATGACTGGGTTTAAATAGCCTTATGAATACATGCACATCATTATCACACAAAATGTCAGATATTCTGACAATCTCTTATTCTTGTTTGTTGCTTTTGGACTTCATCCTGTTTACAGTACACACTTGAGACATGGAATGAGGAAACCATGACTCAAATGTTTTACTTAATGTTTTACTTCCTGATATTCAGAATGGATTTGTTTGGTTCCCTACAGATTTGCTATGACTCTATGTTAGTATGCACTCAACCTAACGCTATATTAGTCATATAGATGAATATATTTTGATGGGAGTAGGTTTAACTCATCTATATTTCAGATATATTATTTGTCAGAGGTAAAAGACTGCAGGCAGAAGTCCGAAGTTATCCCAAGATTACAGTCAGTGACTACCCCTCCTCTAGATCACTGACGCTAACTTCAGATAACTCTGTGATTACACTGTGGAGCAATCATAATAACAATACTGTATTATGATTCAGCATTCATATTGTGCATTCAGATTCATCCATATCTATTCAAAAGAGAAAGTGTCTATGATCAATAGCTGTCATCACAGTACAACCACTCCTCTATTTGAACAGAACTGTTTTGTGATCAATCACAAACAAGGGCAGCAATTTGCCACTCGGTAATCTATTTTATATTGTATTAATAGTTTACACTTTTGATGCTTTGGCATTTGGTCTCTGTCACAGATATACTGTTGGGCCTGTCGTGATTGGTGCAGATCCAATAATGAAAGAATTGAAGGAGAACTCTCACCTATGCCTTACTAGAATGCAGTGGAGTTGTGTACACAGATCAGTGGGCACACTAAAATGGGGCTCAAAACTTCATGAAATTCCTATTTTAGCATTATGGGGAAAGTTAATCTGGAATTGGAACTACAGTCCAACAGGTAGGATGAAAACAATGAGTGCAGACCAAAGAGATTCCCAGGTCAGCAAAGGTGGCGAGGGGCATCCGGTTGTTGATAGTATCAAAGGTAGCAGCTCCAGTATCAGCAAGGCGTGCTGTCTCAGTATAATGAGCCATCTTGAAGCCAGACTCCAACAGTTGGTTATAGGCAGCACTTTCAAAAGGTTTAGAGAGAAAGGAAAGGAGCAATAATGGTCTGTAGTTTTTGACATCAGATGAGTTGAGGGTACGTTTCTGGAGAGGAGGGGGGACATTAGCTACTTACTTTACTCACTTTACTTGAAGGCAGATGATATGCAGCCAGATGTCAGGGATAAGTTGATGTAGTCAAGAAGGGGAGCAGATCAGCAGCTCCATAAAATACTAGGGCTGCAACTAATGTGATTTATCCCAAAAAAATTCCCAATGACTCTAAATATTGTGCTCTTGGTTTAATTAGTCATAAAAAATACAACAAAAAATGTAAAGCTTTATTGAGTTCTGTCATGACCTTGTGCAGCATGTTGAAGATGCTGTCTGTCAAGGCTTCTGCTAACTGACGGTAACTGATGGTTGCATGTGTCTCTCTGGAGGAGAAAGGCTTCCATATGCTCACCGACACTGAACAGTTACAGTGATCTCCCAGAAGGCTCTGATCGCCACTGTGCTGCTGTGCACTTCTTCTAGCCTTTTATGAGTTATGACATTTAAACAATAAAAGTCCATGTCGACAATAAAAATACACATGGATTCATTTGCATAATTAATAGTGTCAATTATGTTGACTAATCTTTGCAGCCCTATTAAATACTGTAAATAATTAGTAATTGAGCATTTGTTAGTGATACTTATGTGTTGCTCTATTCACAACTATAGAGTCCATAACCACTGCACTTTGGACTATGTTCCCCCCAGTTTAATGGTTAGATGTTTGGCTTCTAGTTTAAGTAAATGAAAACTGGTATACATCATATAAGAACATTGCGCAAGTTTTTAATAATTCACTTACAACTTCATCTGATTAGTTTTTCCCATTTGTCACAAATATCCATATAGCAGTATAGAGTTGTGTCCTCTCCTATTTGACAAACATCTCCCCTTGGAATGCAGACATGTTATTGTATATCACTGGCAACGCTGGACAAATAAGCCTCCACTGAGTGGACTGCATGTGTTGTCTCACAGCTGTGTGT
>OMOT01079632.1:0-16496 GCA_900312575.1 Acanthochaenus luetkenii
CTTATTCAAATCATAATCACTGTCTGGATGCAAAAATAAAAAGCCTCAGTATTTCATGTTGTTCTAACATTGCAGTTGGAGTTTAAGCCTACAACTACTCAAATTATATTGAAATTGCCTTAAATTGCTTTACTGGCAAGATTTGCGCAGCATTTCATGTACTGTACATTACTCAGACTTCCTTATGTTGTGGCTATAGAGGCTTGTTCAAATAACAGCTAGTTAAAGTAAGCACAAAAGCAAAGGTAAAAAATAAAAATAAAAAACAGCTTTCAGCAAAGAACTTGTTTCAGAAAAAAAAAGTGATCACATGTCTGCTTTACTGTCCAATGGAAAGAGACATTAAAGACTGGTGAGAGAGGTTGCAATGTGAAAAAGGACAGAAGCCATTAGACCCCATTATTCATGGTTTGTAACCTGTATTTTCACATTTAAAAAAAGCCTATAGCAGTAAGAAATCACCACAAAATGACAGAACAGTGGGAGTATAATGTCTACAAAACACTGGTATCATCCTTTAAAGTCCAAATGTAATATGATGAATTGCATAGACAACATAGACAAAGTCAAATTTGGTTCCCAATGTAAAACAGGTTGAGAAATAAAAACCACTGGCTGACACAGTAAACACATCCAGCACAGCACTTTCGCAACAGAAAAAAGAAAAAGGCTATAGAAAAGAGATGTGCAGAAGAGGTGGGGGGCATTGCACTGCTGGTTCATTGTGACCAGTATAACTATTATTTATTTGTTTCAGTTCCAATATTCTGACCTATATAGACCTATCTTAGACCATTTAATAAATCGTAATCAATTGCATACATGGGACTAATTGATAATGGTTGACGCCTTGGCTCTGTGCATCCCAGTAGTGGATCTTTCCAGGCTCATAATGTTGAAATAATATGGAAGCCAAATCATATATATTCCACTTGTGCACTTGGCTCGGGAGTCTGACAGACAGTGCAGTTTGAAAATAGGGCCTCTCTGTGGAATAGCTCTTATTAATGACAGTGTGATGAGGGAGATGGAGGTTTCATGCAGTGCAACTGGTCTGTAACTACAGCTCAGTGTTTCAAGTTGAAATCGGGCTGCCTTACCAGTAATTACCCCACTCGATCATGGTTCCTGGCTGCAGAAAAGAAAACAGTCTTGTACGTTACAATGCAACATATCACATATAATTCAGAGCTATCCAAAATAGAGATGAATATCTTTCTTCTTCTTTCCAGTGTAAACAAATAAATTGTATAGATATGAGACTGGTATTTTCTCTCTCTTTTTTCTTCTTCTCTTCTTTCTTGCAGTCTGAAGCTATGACGATATGGGTTTAATAATGCGTCACACTCATTCTCTGGCGCTTAGAACAACAAACGGCCTCTCCTCTCTACGATGTAATCTCAGTCTGTGATGAGGGATAATGGCCCGAATTCATCACGTCTCTCAGGGAGAGCTGATCTAGAGACAGTTCTGCCTTTCAGGTTATAATGCATGAGCTAATCCACAGGATTTGGCCTGGTGTTCATCAAGCATCACGTCGGACTGCTGATACAAGACCAGTTTTGATCCTCACATAATAACTTAATTGATCTGGGCTATAATCACGTGACATTTGATTGCCAACTGAATCCATGAGAACCATCAGTACATACATATTTTTGTATGCATGGACCCAGTGGGAATAAAACCTCAAACCCAGGCAGTTTAAGGGCCATGCTCTACCCGTTGAGCTACACTGGACCACAATGGTTATCACACATCATAATCATCACACATGTCTCACAGTACATTTGTGGATAACCTCGAGGTCAGAGAAGCAAGCTTGAGACCGGGGGTTTATCGGTTCATATCCCCAGACCGGCTGGGAAAACGTGAGCAGGGAAAGGGAAAGAGTAATGCTCCCTGTGTGGAACTGTATGAATGTGAAGCAGGGCATTGATGGAAAACGTGTGATCAGTTGACTTTCCCTGGATAAATAAAAAGGTACAATGTACCGATTAAGAATTGGCTTAGTCTTTTAGATCATACTGGATAAGCTGGTTCTATGCCGGAACCCTGGCACTGTAGGTCTGGAGTAGGCCTGGTCATGCTCAAACTGTTTCATGATTCCCTTGTGCTCAGTTGGGCCGGATCCCAGTTGTCCAGCCTTAGGTCACCAACACAGACTTTTTTCCTATTAGGTAATGTTGCCATGCAGTAAACACTGCATAAACGGAACAATAAGCAAAATGTGAGCTTATTCTGAGTACTGTGTTATACGCATATCAGGTTTTTCGTGTAGTAACAAATCTCTGGGTTGTTACTGAAAAACAGAGTTCCGATCAAGTTTGGGCACATAAGATCCTGCACAAGTACGGGCTGGAGCAAGTCTGGCTCCGGGTTGGGCCAGGCTTTCATGTCATCCTAATGACTAGATAACCTCCAGCTCCGGTGCTTACCCTGAGCTGGTAGGACCTGAGCTCATAGATGTTGGGGCCCTCCCTGGGAACGGGCTCGTTCCAGAAGCTGAACTCCAAGAGAAGCTGGTTCCTGCGAGACAACAGCATCTTACCCCGCTCCTTCCTGTACTCCATGAACTCCTGCCAGTGGACAGACGCCAATCAATAAGCCTTACTTTGACTGACAAACTGTACACCGGTTATCTGCACGCTGCTAAAGCATTAAACAGCAGTGAGAACCAAAAATGCACGTGACACTGTCTTTACCTTGTTCTGCCGGAGCTTGTTCATCACTTCGGTGAGCGCTGGGTAGCCACCTCTATACCGCCACAAATGAACTGGGGAAGAAGAAATAAATAGCATAGATGCAACATCGCACAAACCCTCCAAAGCAGAGTCAGTTGTTTCAAGGCAGGGTCATCTAAAGATACAGTAAAAACTCATTCATCCAAACCTTATGACCTTTGACACATGAGGAGTTTGGATTAGTGCAGTAAATTACAAATAACTTTAAAAATGATCATGAGATACATTCATGAACAAGATGACCGGGTGGTAAAGCAACAAGACATCCATCAGATCCAATATCAGTGTATTAGTCTAGATAAGTGGACTTTCACAAGCTATTCAAAACACGAGAAATTGCATGTGAAAATCTTTCATGGATTCCTGGCTGAATGGGAAATCCTGCTTTTTTGAAATTGTAGACCTATTAGACTGGGGATGGGTGTGTGTTGATGCTAGCAGTCCTACCAGCCTGGTCTTGCTCTCCATACCAGGTATTCCAGGTGCCCACCAGCTCACAGGGGTAGAACTTATCAGCATGGATGGACGGAAAAACATCCTCACTGCGATAAATGAGAAACAACTTCATTTAACCCAACTTCTGAGTCAAGAATAAATAACCACCCACAGGTAACAATGTTACATTTGACACAAACTGAGGAAAAGATGCAGATGTGCAGTCTTGTACTGTATACTACTGTGGCACTCGTGGTCTCTGGCCAGTTCCATATTCCTGGAAGACAACTCTGCTGAAGGTGAAATTCACATTTTAAACAACAAAATCCCAATAACAATCATAGGTATTCTGTTCAGGCTTCTTCTGTCCGTGTTGAGATTCCTAAATCGGGCGCGAGTGCCAACAACAGGTGGAAGGCCTCCAGTCACCTTAGCTATGAGCGAACACGCCCTTTAATGGACTGAGGCCACGCCAGCCTGTCAGTCACCTCACAGGAATAGAACCGTAGCCATTTTTACTGAACACACTGCACAACACACCGCTCAGTTGTCCAATACTACAAGTTTATAACAGAAACACTTCAGCCAAATAAAACAACACTCACCAAAGTTTGTTGTATGCATCCAGGCACTCTGGCTTGACATTATGGACTGCAAAGAAAAAACGAGGTTTGAAAACAGCCTCTTCCTTTAGATACGGTTGATTTTTGAAGCATTTTAATGGCGTGAGGACAACTTACACTGAATTTTGTACAGGTTGCTTTCCTCGTTTTTGGTCAGCAGGTTAGCGTGCGCGTCTTTCCTGGGATCGACTTTCCTCACAAATAGGGACTTAAACCAGCTGTCCTCTTTGTTTCTACTGCTTGATGCCGCCAAACCCCTGGGAGATAAAGAGGCTCTGTGGTGAACAACAATCTGATGAACGAGACAATCTCGTAAAACACATTATACTCTGGTTAGTGTGAAGCCACCACCCAAGACTGGGTGCCCCATCTCCCATCTTGAGCACATACCTGCTCACGTTTTGCACACACACATACACATATACACACACACACACACACACGCACACGCACACACACACGCGTCATTGATCAGAGAGATGGGTTAGACTTAAGGAGAGCAGCAGACATTTTACAATAAATCTTCATTGCAGTCCAAACTCGTAGAATAAGCATGAAATGGCAACATTACACACCCGTATATGGATTACAACGGGGCAAAGTATCTAACCGTGTATCTGTCGGGATGAAGGTGAAACCTGGTGTGTTTCTTTCATATCTGCACCACATAGAGAAAGTGCCAAATTATGACCTTGAGTATTTGAAATGCTCACAAACAAGTAATCAAACCAGACTGGTATCCATTTGCTATCCACTGGTGTCAGCAGACATACAGGACGCAACCTTAACATCTACGGAATTCACCATTTTCAGGACACACACTGCAGCTTTATTGACCGTGTAACGTTAGCGGCCAGACGGTGGCTATTCGGGCTAGCTTGTTCAGGTTCATGCTAGCCATCGCAGAAGCTACTAATAAACGATGACCGCGATGGCAGCCGGTCTCAAACGCTACACAGGAAGAAAACGGAACATTTGCCCGACCTGCTCAAAACGACGACCTGTCCTGCCGAGTGGGCCGTGTTTGTAGCCCGGGCCAAGCCATTGCTAACTCTCTGAAGGACTCGAGTCGCCATCTTCCACCGGAGTTAAATGCATGCAGTTGGAGCTCGTTTCCACATTTGACCACCAGGTGGCGGCAGAGCACCATGCCGTGTGCAATGTGACGATGACCGGCCTTGACCTGGCCACCTATGTATGCAGTATGTACGTATGTATAAAAGAAAGTCATAATAACCCCATAATAATGAATAATCCCAAGTAAAATAAGGAGCAGTACATTTGTACGATTATTTCATATAGTAGATGTGAGCCCAGTGAGCGAACTGAATGTAAGAATGACTATGAAAGATCAGAGGCTTCACCCTCCCCACTGTTACCGCTCCTTCTACCAAACAGGGGTCCGTGGCTTCACACTTTAGGGGCCCTTGACATGAAGAAGTATGGAAATCCCTGCACTTACTGTTTCTCAGCAGCAACCACACAACCCTGTGTATGTGACGGTGTGTGTGTGTGTATAATATTGATATGTAATATCTAATACATGTCACATAATGGCTTATAACTCAAGGTGGGTTTGCAGTCACTGTGAAACTTTGTGCACCTGGTGGGAAAATGCCTCCCAACAAATACAAAACGGACAGATGGGGGCGCTATAATTAAAGGTCAGTGTTTAACACCAAAGTCTGCCTATTTTTGCTCATTTGCATTTAAAAACATTTTTCCCTAAGGTTTTTTAAATAAAATACAATTAAATAATCTAATGAAATGTACATTTAAAAAGCATGGTCAACATCACATTAGGTACACGGCTTCAAGAGACCTACCTACACAAATGATCCATAAAGGGGCCCAATCAGATAAACAATATGACCGCCATCAACCAGCGACCTTGACCTAGCGTGGCCTAACACAAACCTGGCCAAAACTCAATTATCATTTGTACAATCAACACAAAATTGGGTGAAAGTGTTCCAGAGATTATAGGTCATGATAGGTGAAATTGGGCGTGGTTTAGTTTAGTTTATTAGGATCCCCATTAGCTGTTACCATCACAACAGCTACTCTTCCTGGGGTCCACATTAAATAAAATACATACAAATATATAAAAAGGAACAAAGTAGAACAACAACAACTATAAGCAATCTATAAAAGAAAAACATGCTGAAGGGCCCTTGAGCAACACGGAATCCTTAAAACCTCTAGGAGTGCTACATTTTTCCTTTTAATATCATATTTGCATACATATTCACTGAGGACAGTTTTATTCAATAAAGAGGCAATGTCAGATCCAACTTCAGAACAGCATTTCGCTTTAATTGGAGCATGATAGAGTAGCCGAAGGACGACTGGACAACTGACGAGACTTAATTAAGATACGATTCAGGAAGAACACATCACACAAGTCAACATATGTGGTGTCCAGTTGCACATGGATGATGGAAATAGTCATGTATGGAATAATTCTGCACAATTGAGTTTGATTTATTATTTGAAAGACGGACTAACGGGGACCATATTGTTGAAGTCTACTTGACTTTAGAAGGAAGAATGCTTACCACCCCTGGAATTCAGCAAACTGTTTCGGAGGGATTTGTCCAAAGTCCAAAGTCATGAATCATGAGGGAGTCTTTCTCAGGGAGACATTTTTTTGAATAATGCAAGGCAAAATTTGGATATGTCTGGGAATTCAAAGTGTTATTTGCAAATATTGCCCTTTGAGTTAGGATATTAATGATGGTTGTTGATGTTGGGTAGGAAATGTTCACTTAATTTTTCATCTCAATAGAGGGTTTCAATAATTTGGACAATATCCAGCATTTCTGTACGTTGCACTATTGTCCTATTCTATTTTATTTTGTTTAGTTCAGTAAACCATTTAACCAGGGAGTCCCACCGAGATTAGGAATCTGATTTTCAAACGGGATCAAGAACCATCAGCATTAAGACAAACATAAAAGTCGCAGACAAACAACATACACCAATGTACAAAAGCAAAATACAATCAAAATCACACAAAGGACTAAGAGCAGAGTTACATTTAGCTTCATACGCGCACAAAAGGCTGTAGTCCAAATAGCAAACCAACAGCTGTAGTATTTACTACCCCGTTCCTTTGGTTTCTGGGTCAGCAAAGTTCTGGTGTAGTTGAAATGCACAAGATAGGGGGGCGGGTAGGTGGTGCAGTGAGTAGGGACGACCAGCGTTCGTGCCTCTGGGGCAGCAAGCATCCGCCACGCTGAAGGGTCCGTGAGCGACACTGAATCCTTACAACCTCCTGGAGAGAATTTCCCCTTTGGGAATCAATAGAGTGCAGCTTGCTTTCAGTAATGTCTGTTTTAATCTGCATAGCATGATCTGTGTTTTTAAAGCACTTACTTGGAATTGGTATTATTGCACAGAGGGGACATTTTATTAATGGAAGAAGTGAGATCAGCTTTTCACAGAGACCTGTAACTTTAACTGCACCAGCTGTTCATGTACTTGATTATTGGTATGAAAAAAAAAAAACATTTGTTGGTCTTATTACACTTTTGAGTGTGTTGTGACTCCATGCATCCAATAATTTATATATAATTTACATCATATGCTTTTAACTAGTTCAATCGGTATTTGTCAGTAGGGATACCTCTGTCCCAAATCTTGAAACCACAAAACAAAAGACTTTTAATGCAACAGACACTTGACCAAAAACATGAAAGGGGGTTGCTTTCAATATTGTGTTTCATTGATATCCTGATATTGGCTTTTGCTGTAGTTCCAATGGCAGAAGATAAGAAATGTCATGACAGAAGATAAGATATTTCCACAGTCTTGGCTCAAGACAAAAGGTCATTGTGATTTTGCCATCAGGGCCCTGGACTTTGGAACACCCCGCCTGAGGAAGTTAGGCTGTCCAATTTAGTATCATCTTTGAAGTCAAAGTTTCAAACAGACTTCATTGACTTGCTTTCATGTCATTTTTGTAAAATATTTTGCCCACTTTTATTATGTTTCTTTTGAATGTGTATTATATCTTTTGTTTTCTTTAATACCTTTTTTTGTACAGCACTTTGTAAACGCTGCCTTTAGATAAGTGCAATATAAATGTCTTCTTCTTCTTCTTCTTCTTCTTCTTCTTCTTCTTCTTCTTCTTCTTCTTCTTCTTCTTCTTCTTCTTCTTCTTCTTCTTCTTCTTCTTCTTCTTCTTCTTCTTCTTCTTCATCTTAGTAGTAGTAGTAGTAGTGGTGGTTCAAGTATGTGTCCTCGAGGCTGGTCCTGGTGGTGTGCCTCTCTGCAGCTCTAAAATCCTCATCATCTTAGTACAATTAATTCATCAAGGCTCTGAGAACAACAGCTGTGAAAACAGCTGATATAACTCTTCCACTAATGCACGGGGAAACCAAGAATGCCATCTATCAAGGAGTTTAGAAGTTAAAAAATACTTGCTTAACTCTCTTGAACCCACATGGCTAAATCCTTCATCCCTGTCACTCGTGTTCTGTATGTCCTGGGTGGATCTTCAGCAAATTGGATATCTCCAAGCCAAATTATCTAACCGGCTGTCTTTTCAGTTTCCCTCTCCCTCTGCTCGCTTTTTGTTATCGTTGGCTTTATTATGGGCATGCTGTCGGTTAACGGCTCTCCAAGAAATGCTGTCAGACCTATGAGAAAATGCTTAGGACATATTGTTTACAGTCTTGACCCCTTATCTTGTCCTGGCACTGCACTGACATTGCTGCCCACAGTGGCTGGGAAATATTTATCCTTCCTGATGCGACTAGATTAAGGTCCTGGAACAAGTCTGTTTATGCACAGAAATAGTATAAGTAATAAAAGGAACATTGCCCCAAATTATGATTCTTTCTAGAGTGACACATTGATTCTTGACAGATCGATGTGACTCAAGCTTAAAAGACAGTGGGCAGAAAACTCAAGAGAGTCTTAAAAGGTGTGTATATTGCAGTCTTTGGAAGGCGCACTGTACTCCAAGCCCAGATCAAACGCTGACCCATGTATGCTCTGTGATTCTATACCTCCATCAACATCTAACGGCCTTGCACTTGACACTTCACTTGTAAAGATCAAAGCTAGCAAGACACTTCCCATAAATGTGCAAGAGTTAATCCTTCATGTCGATATATTTCAAGAGGATTTTTCTATTTTCTCTCACCTTGTCCTGTCTAGCCGGCTGTGCTTTCTATAATGTCCAGCAGTACTGCATGGTTTCATACATTTCATATACTGTATTTTGCTGCCAGTGGCTGGAGCTCTCACACAATTCTCATGCAGAATAAGCTATTTAGCTCTCGCAGACTTCACCCAGGGATAGCAAGTGAGGCTGACTACCATACACTTTGCATTTAGATAAATTATGGAAGGAAGTCTGTCTTTTTTTACTCCTAAAACGATGCCCTGAATGCTCATGTGTCTCACCCCCGCTTGCTCGTAGGTCTCTGCTGTGGAATTTTAAAACGTGGTCACATTTGCCGATCCTACGTTCCCATTGGTAGTGATCTAACATTGCAGCTGTGCTGCTGCCCTGGTATAGGCCAGCGAAGCCTATACCAAAAAAAAGAGAAAGGTATTCAGTCGCCCCGTTCATTACACTTAATGTGTTTGCACAGGCGTGCTACTTACTTAAAGAAAGACTAAAAAAAGACTAATGATACTATTGAGATAATTAGCCTACCAACTGGTGAAAAGAGCCATTACTTATAAATGGAGAGTAAAACAGCATAGATGACTCGTGCATCAAGTATAAATAGATCTGAAATGCAAACTTACTATGAGCACACAATGGTTAGTCCAGTTTGAGTTGTTGTAACATCAAACTGTGGAGTGTGAACTGTTTTAAAACGGTGCAAAAGAACACAAAGTGAGACTGATCGTGTGAGTTGTCGGACCAAAATGCAACCACTCAATGCCAAATGGCCTTGTACAGCGTGAAGTGTCTCTGGCACTATAATGCTCAGAGTTCTGCCGTGTCATTTGTTTAGGAAACTACGGAAACACCTAAGATATACTATTTTACGGGAGGGATTACCATCGTCTTCATCACTACCATCACACGCAGGCACATCTGCGGTAAAACCTCTGGGATCAATAGAAACTTTAAACCAAGTGTTTCTTCTGTCCTCCACACCACGTCGTCTAGGTTTGAGCATAGCACGGGGCTTAAACGATACGTTCATGGTCAGATTTGGTCTTACCGTCTAGCAACCTTTGAGTTTGGACAGAATAAGGGCCTGGGAAATAGAGGAATCCTGTGCACATGCTGTGGTATTTCACGACGTCCGGACATGTCTACCCTTTCTGTCTCTGCTGCCGAAGTATTGCACGCTTTCCCTGTACAGTAATTCTCAGACATAAGGTCAGAGGTGCGAATGAAAAATTAAGTGGCTAGTGTTCAAGGCCAAAAATAAGATTTTGTGAGGGTGGGAACAGCTTTTTCAGCCAGATCTGCTTTCACCTATGAGATGTTTGTCTGGAAGCAATTTAGGCTTTAGGTCACGTCTAAAGACACACAGACAGATATCCACAGATTACAGCAGTGTGTTTCTCGTACATCACAGGCACCAGTGATTTTACCCTTTAATGAAATGGCAGACAAGTAGCATGGCCAAGTTGGCTCGTTTCCTACTGCTCAACAGTGAACATGCTGTTGAGATTTGATGGATGAATGTTAGGCCTACATATTTTATCTCTTTCGTCCTGATCAAACATTTGCTGACATTTCAAACCAGATGTTTTGTCATGACTTTCCAAGACAATTTGCTATCATTGAATTCATCATTATTGGATTGCCTCTGTTGCAATTGACTTATTTATATATTTTTAATACTATTCTTTAATACAATTTTGAATACAATTTTGAATACAATTTTGAATACAATTTTGAATACAATTTTGAATACAATTTTGAATACAATTTTGAATACAATTTTGAATACAATTTTGAATACAATTTTCCCATTTATGCATCTTTGAATATCTCTTGAATATAAGGAATGCAAAGGTTTTGTGTTCTTTTTGAAAGAATCATAAATGTACAATCATAGATTAATTGAATAGCAATATACAAAAAAGAAGAAAAAAGAACCAAAACCATATAGTGATATCACCTAAAACACATTTAAAGTCACAATGAAAACGCATTTTGAGAGCATCTTGCTTCAATTGTTCAAAAATCTGTAACGGTTTTATTGGTTGGATTTTTTTATGTACGCCTCCTGGTACACAATGAAGTCACCACTAAGGAGTTTCCATTTTCCAGGAAGTAAAATAAATTAGATTTTGATATCAAAATACAACAATGAAAAAAAACATGCAACACATTTTTATTTATTTATTTCAGAGTAACATTTCGGTCCAAAAACTGTTGCATTGCAAGTAGCAGAGTGCAGTTTTTTTCCCATTGTTGAATCTAGGCTACTGCTTTTCTCAGACGCACCTGCATTCGGATGTGCGACTTTCCACTTGCTGGATATAAAAACACATGTTGCTCATAAATTGTCTAATAGGTATATGGTATGACAGGTAGGATGTGCTGTAAAGGTGAAAAAGTAATTTTTCATTTAAACAAGGGACACTTCGTAGTGTGACTGACAGCACTCCTCTTGTTTGATGTCATCTCTCTGTGTTCTTGACAGACCACAGTATCTCTCCTCAATTCAGTCATTTTCCATACGATTCAGGGTCACAGGGGGCTGGAGCCTATGGCTTTTACTGCTGCAATGACCTGATTTCCCCATGGGTATCAGTAAAGCTTTTATTACGGAGTATGACAATGCATTGTGTCAATATATTTATTGTATTATTCCAATCAACAATTGCGTGAGAATACATTTGTAAAGGACAGAAATGAGTACAGCTTTTGTGTATTCCCTCCAAATTGTGTGTGTGTGTGTGTGTGTGCTCTAGAGGTGGCTTTTGGCAGTGTTGTGATCTTTAATAGCTTCCATCTTGAGGCTGCTCATCCCAGGGTTAGATAAACAGTTTGCTAGACCTCTCTGAGGTGTAAATCCTCTTGACAAAATAAATATAAAGTCTTGACCAAAAATCTTTATATTGCTTTCTTGGTCAAACTCGCAGTCACAACCTGCTTGCCATTTCTTATTAAATGATTAAGGCCTTTTCATCAGCCTCCATTTTTCTTTGGCCCCTGCTCACGGTCACTGACAACATGTTTGTTTCTCCTTCCTCTTATCAGAGGGGCATTGAGTGATCTATGACATTTATCAACCTCTATCGACGCCAATTAGGAATTTCAACAACATGAAACATATCTCCCCCTACACCAGTCTGTGCACCCCATCCCCTTGAGTTATGGTGCCCTGTTATTGACACAATCAATAAAGTCACATTTTCACAATAGAGATGAGTAAGCTAGCTAATACGAGCAGAGATCCAAAGGTACAATTTAGCGAAGAGGTAATATATCCCGATGCAAAGTGCTGTTATAATAATAATAATAATAATAATAATAATAATAATAATACTTTGTCATTTGCTTTTGTCGCTTGATAATGAAATGTATTGCAACAGCAGTTAGGGTTTTTTTTTTCTTCCATTTTGTGCTATGGGTTATTAACATTTTTACTTATTGCCCCTTTAAATGCTGCTGTTTCAGTTGTACTTTTTTACTTGTTTTTTCAGCCAACAATGTAGCACAACATTCTAGCTTTTTTAGAGCTGGTGGGAGGTTATGTTTTGGCCTCCGTCTGTTTGTCTGTGATTCTGTGTCTGTCTGTCCTGTCTGTCTGTCTGTCTGTTAGCAGGATACCTCAGAAAGTAATGAATGCATTTTCACGAAACTTTGTAGAAAAGTAAGTAGTTGGCCAACTTAGAACTGATTAACTTTCCATGGCCACTTCCGAACTAATTCACTAACAGCACAAAACATTGTAGAAAGGTTGTAACAACACGGAACTATAAAGTGGTTGGTCTATCTTGCTTCACCTTCACTTCATTCGATTCGATGACATCAGCTTGCTGATTACAACCCGTGCCCTGGCAAGAGAGAAAGGACCATTAAATCAAAGCCATTGTTTTCATACAGAAACAAGATTAGATAACCTCACTCGCCAATGTGATAGAATTGACAGGATTACCTGCCAATACCTTTAACCTTACTCCCACTTGATAGTTTGGTGGGTGTTAATTTCAAGCCCTACATTAAACTGAAAGCACCGGTACTAAGGATCACTTCTGCAACGATGTGTGCTGTGCATACATGTTTGATATCACTGTTGTCATGTGAAACCTTGAAACTACAATTCTGGTGATTTTCATGAGAAGGATTAAATGGTTCTCTGTGTGTTGATAATGTTCTAGAATCCTTGTGCTTATGAAACTCTTTAAAAAAAAACATTAGATTAACTCAGAAATACATGGTAGTCAAGCTAGAAACAAGGTTGTTTTTCTTAGTTCCTGAAAAGTGTACAAGTTTGTACTTGATGATGACCTGATTCTGATTACTACATCCATTTTGAGTTTTTTTGTTCAAAACAGGGCCATGTTTGGATTTGAGAACTCTTTCATGTTTAAAATGACAATTACGCAACATTATTATTTATGACTTTAGTCTGATGTGATAAATCAAGAAACCAACTGGCATTCAAATGTCACACAGTTATTACAGAAGTCACGGTAGTGCTGGACCAACCTCTTTTAAAGTATATTGATTTCATCTTTTTTGCCAAGACAAGAAAAAAACAACTAAAAATGACTGTTGGAGTAATATTCCAGCTGCAAAATATTTCAGTGATCTGCCTTGAATTCAGTAAGCACTGCATTTATTTCTCATGAGAGGATCACAGTTTCGTACCATATGTGACCACAAATGATACGTTACGCATCCAACATCTGTGACTGCACCCCTAGTCAATGCGTCAAAACTGGGTCTGTGTTGCAGGTGCTGCTGTCCATACTCGTACTGGCATGATCCAGACATGTAAAATCATATTCACCATAGACAATTCACATGAGAAGATTATAATTAGCATCAGGTAAAACATAAACTAGGGGATGAACAAATACATGAGAAAATACATTAGCTCATGATTTCTATACATGAACACAATTTCAAGAAAAGTTACTTTGTGTTTGAATGAAATAAAATAAATATATTAAGTCAGTAAGCATTAATAATTATTGAGTAGAGTTTTGAGCATGCGTTGTTAGTATGTCAGTAATAAGTTGATAGTAACAGAAGAGTGAGTTCTGGCAAAAGGAAACCTTTGCCATGAGCATAATGAAGCATTCTGCATTTACAACTGCATTAGTTAATAACTTAGTTAACATTAATTAATTAATATATTCAGGCCTCGGTTAAGTGTTAGTTCAACATTACTTCTAAATGTAAAAAGTAAAGACAACCTTATTGTGAAGTGTCACCAACATTTGATCAACATTTTATGAAACACCATGTTACCTTTCGCTCAGCCAAAATGTTTTCAATATTAGGTCACATGCAGTGGGCTGTTCAAAAGCATGGAGCCAAACTGCACATCTGAAATGTATTATCTGGAAATACTGTGTTTACTCATCTCATGAAATTGAGATCTATAGGGATAGAATAGTATGCTAAGTAGAATTTTTAACAGAAACAGGATAGTAGTGTATCCTGAATGCGTCAGAGGTAGACAAATGTATAAATGGAGAGTTTAACAAGGATGTCACAAATTTATTGTTAGAACTTTTGTTATTTCAACCTTTCATCCTGAATGAACCTCGCCAACATAACATTGTTTTCAAAAGATGCCCTAGATTTCTGTCTCATTTTAAGCAAGCGAAGCTGGCTCAGATGCAAGAGTGCAAAACATGTCACTTAATGGATAAGATATAAAGATGTAGTCAGAGAGTCCATTTGTTGTAGGAGATAACAACAGATGGTTTTACTTTGAAGGGGGAAATCCTGTAGGGTTTATTTTCCTATGGCGTTTGGTTGTTTGATAATGTTCTCATGGTTGTTAGTGTTTATTATGGAGATACACACATCTCAGAACCGACAGGGTCTTCCAGCGAGGTTATGAGAAGTCTCTCCAAAAGAGATGATTCTGTCAATGATATTCTGACAGCATGTGGCAAAACACCGCTTCCATATGAGAGCAATTTCCTGCTTGTGTTCAAAGTCAACAACGTCAGAAAGGAAAAATGTCCTGTAAAGTCAATGAAGTGGTTTTTATTTTTATTTTATTTTCAATTTTTGTTTGATAGATATATGTTAGATTATGGCTGGTGATTGTAAGCAGGTGAGAAAAAACTTCTGACAACATTATTCTTTTAAACCAAATGCATTGATTGAGGTGGAATCGAGGGTAGTGCATCACTCTCTTGTGCATTGCTCATCAGAGCTCACGGGAAACAGAAAACCGTATCTGGTGACAACACTGTTTGGAACTGTTCTCGTGCGTGCTTACATTTTACCTCATTGTTACCACTGACTAATTGACAAAATATGATGTGTAGACATGTCCAAAAGCCCATCGCATGAACACATACGCCTAGTTGGCATGGCAGCGCTATTACACTGTGGTAAAAACAACAAGACCTCTTCTTTTTCCTCTCATGTTTTGTTCCAGCTGATTTAAACCTCTTTCCTCAATTATCTCAATTCACATTTACCTCTATCACATTTCATGGTTTAGAACACACACAGCTTCTTTAATGTCATAAGATGTTTAGAATAATAGAATAAAAGATTTGTCCGACGGCGCGGTCGCAGCAACACCGTGGTCTTCAAGGTCCAAATTCAGGTTAGTCGGTTAGGGTGAGGCACTTCATCATGGTGTGAGCAACACAGTGGCGTGTCGTCCACTAGGGGTGCTGGGGCGCCGCCCCACCTGCTGGCCCAAGTGGAAAAAAACTATTCCAATAGATCAATAATTTGTACAATTGTGGTCTGTATGTGTATGAAATAAAATTGTTATATTCACATAAATTATATATTCTAATAGAAAAGTGGGATGACTGATGAAAAAACACTGCTTGCAGCCTTTGTCTGAGTGCCGAAGGACGTACTGTTCTACGCCTGACGGGAGCAGCGAAAGTTGAAATGGAGCCGAACGAGCCCTCACGTGATTGGTTGAGGACAGCTCGCGCTGAATAAAGCGGCTCTCCAGGGCGTATTGACATACGCCCCCGATTGGGTAGTCGCCATTGCGACTGTGTGCAAAGAAGATGTGAGTGAGCAGGAAGTCGGGAGAGTAAAGTCAGCTCGCTTTAGTGGCCTGAGGAACAACCTGCTCCTCCGGGCCTTCCGCCTGACACTTCCCCCTGTTAAGTGAGTAGCTCCTATGGTGAGCAGAGAAACTGAGATAATATTGACTCTATCGCCCTACACGCCCTTCGAACAATCAGAAGGGGCCGGTGAAACGTATTTTGATGTTTTCCAAACGCTTATCGCTTAACATGTAACGTCAGTACTGTAACGTTAAGCCTCGGTTATGAGACCGTAAGTAAATACTGTATAGGCCTAGTTTTTTCCCCTCATGAATCATTTAATGTGGGACACTTTCAGTTTACTGGTGTGAATATTTACGTCTATTTGTTGGCAACTTTCCCACTTTTGCGTTATTAATTGAATGAGATTGATATGGCTGAAGGTGGGTCATGACCGAAAGAACGAGATCGCGGATGCAAGCGGCCGAGATGAGTTTTCTCAGGAGGGAGGCTGGCATCTCCCTCAGGGCCGAGGTGAGACGCTCAGTCC
>OMOT01079634.1:0-30045 GCA_900312575.1 Acanthochaenus luetkenii
ACGCCATCACAACTGAAACCCCTTGTTCATTGCTATTTTGATAATTTTAACATCATTAAATGACCACTGCATATTCTGTTATTTTGTTGTGATCAGAATTACTTCAGGATTTTATAATGACCATTTCATTTTTAAATGCAGCAATGACTAAGATTCAGCTAGGAACAAATCCAATGACAAACCTTTTGAACGACGTACTACCTAATTTGATGCTGTTATTTTTATTTTGCAGTGATTTTGAGCCTAAAACTAGTGCTGAATTGAAGAGATTTGCACTTTGAAACTCTGTTGTGATAATCGAGTCAAAGCAATCATGACAACAACAAACAACTGTAACCTGTAACCTGTTTGTGAGGGTTTGTGTTTGGAAATAATCCAGAATGAGTGAGGTTTAATGAGTGAACACATTCTGGAAGATTTCAATCAACTCATAAAGAGTCAGGATGACCTTGTATAGTAACTTATATAGTTACTATACAAATAACTAGCTTTACATTCAAATAAGAGACAAAAAGGTTAATAATTACAATAAGAACACAGCAAGGAAGTAAGTAAGAATCGCACTATACAACGGCCCGGTTTGACGAAGGATTACACTATTGAGGCCAAGCGTGAATCTGTAGTCTCACACACACACACACACACACGCACGTACACACACACCCGCACGCACACGCACACGCATCCCCGCCTTCCTGCATCATAGCCCGCTGCTACCACCGCGCATTCCCATGGAGAAGCGGAGTTGGTGGAGGATCTGTCTCTCCGGCGGCACACGGGGAATAAAATCACCGAAGTCTTCCGAGGAAAGAGTGAAAGCCGTGAAAGGAAAAAGTGTGAAATATTAGAGGAGTGGATATTGATTATTTCCAGCGCGTACTTTGTTGAAGGTAAGTGGGCGCAATTTGCGTAATCCTCGGCGCGCCCTCGGAGGGGTTGCGACCCAAACACTGCGTGAGCGATCGTCTTCATCCTCAGTAGTCTCGTCTTCATCCTCTGTAGTCTCGTCTTCATCCTCTGTAGTCTCGTCTTTCTCGTAAACAGGACAGTTGTTGTTTCACCAACTTTTGCAGCAGTAAAACATTTTTTGGTGTGTCTCAACATCAGATGTGTTCACGTGATTAAATTAACTAATTAAACTATTAATGAAATTAAGGATTCTGTGAGTCTCCATGCGACCTTCATCTGCAACATCAGTCTAACCTACGGGGCAAATACTGCTGTGAACTGTCAAGCTGCTTGAGCAGTAATTGTTCACGCATTTGCCCATTTGGATAGATAATCCCGGGTGAATTTACACAATCTACAGACTCAACAAGTTCATCCTCGACAGGATATATATCAGTTTTATATGCACACTTCAAAACGAGATACCATACGCCCTTTTGTTGCACGCAGGCTGCAGCCCTTCTTGAGTTCACAGTCTTACAGTCTCACTCTGTCCCTGCCACCTTGTCATGTTCATAAACAGAAATGTCATCATTTCACACCCGGTACCCACTTTCTACTCCACTTACACTTACAGGGGCTTCCACTCTCAGAATGTATAAGGACAATTATCTTAATGGTATATTTCACTGTCCCCAGTGTGGGTCAATACTGTAGGCGGGGAGGTAACAGTTCACCTAAAGTATTACAGTTATGCAATTCTAAACTAAATGATTGCAACAACAACTAAACAAACAAAAAAACGTATCAGATGGGGTTCCTTAGGAGCAAATCTTTATCAGATTGGGGTCTAGCGCAGATCTATTCAGGGGTACCTACCTGACCTGAAAAAGGTTTGTGAAGCCACAGCCAGTGGATTTGATGCAGCAGTTTTAGAAGCAGGTGGTGCTGGTGATGATGGCAACGGTCCACTTGGTCTAGAGGTGCAATGATAAGCAAACTAGGCTTGTGGCACGATTCATGGCTTATTCGTCAACATTTTAAGGACGTAATTACTAACCGGTGGGTTTCGAAGTAAATCATTGTTAGACGAATTGTGATAACGACCATCGGTGCTTGTGGCGTGCAATTCACCTGTGTCGCAACGTCCATTGAATAGAGCCCCAGATATAGTATGTCATGTATCAGAGCAGAAATACTGACACACGCCATCATGATCTTTTAGACTTGCCTCTGTCTGCCTTAGCTCAATTTCATACGTTTAGTAATAGTTTGGTTAGCGGGTTAAAAATGTTGTTATCCTACAAAAATCTAAAATATGAATAATTAAATAATAAAAGGTAGATACTTGGCGTCCGTGTGTCGATACAATTTTGTCATGCAACATATTGAGATACTATGCTGTATCGATTTTGTTCCCCACCCCTATGTTATATACATGTCTTTACAACAGGGGTTTCAACTGGAAAGACGGTGGCCAGACGGCTATAGTTAATTATCTCTCATTCATACCACGGCTGTGTGTTGTGAAATGTCAACTTCATGTTGATTTTACTATTTCAATTAGGAAGAAGATCCGAGACCGAATCACCCTGTTTGTTATTGCGCGTGTAAGAAACGACCTGATTGGTCCAAATGTCCACACCCACTCCTGAACCAATAACAAACACAGTGATTCGGTCTCGGAAGCTGACTGACGGGTGTTCTTCCTAATTCAAATAGTAAAATCAACACAAAAATGGTTAGTAACTAAATTTAGCTTCATTGACATAGAATGGCAATGGAATTGAGCAATTATGCTGATGAATACATTCCAAAAGAGCCACTCTGTACCATGGTGCATTGTAACCAAGGCAACAAAACAACACCAGAACACACTGCACAGATTAACCAGTGATGCCTGAAGGGTTGTGTCTTATCTCATCTACTGTACCCGATATATACAAACAACTGTACATCACACAGTCAGTTTTGTTGTAGTTTGCTGCTGACACCACTGTGGTGGGTCTAATTACCGACTATGATGAGTCAGTCTACCGCAGGGAAGTAGAGGGGCTGGTGAGGTGGTGTGCGGATAACAACCTGGTACTTATTACCTCACAAACTAAATAGCTGGTTGTTGATTTTAGGATGAAAGTAGGCCATCATCTCCCTCTCTCCATCAACGGTCAAGCTGTAGAGAGGGCCTCCTCCCTCCGGTTCCGTGGTACCACTGTCCACAAGTCCCTATCATGGGATCTTAACACCAGTCTCATAGTCTCTCATACCGTTCTACAGATCTGTAGTTGAGAGTGCGCTCACGTTTTCCATTCTTGTCTGGTACGGTCGCACAACCACTCAGGACAAGTAGAGCATCTAAAATCATTGGTTGTGGTCTTCCCTCACTTGCATCACTTTATTCCACCAGAATAACCAGAAAGGCTAAAAACATCACCCCAGATCCCTCTCATCCGTCACACTACCTCTTTCATCTCCTCCCATCAGGTAGAAGATAGAGAAGCATTCAGTGTAGAACATCTCTCTTCAGGGATGGCGCCTACCTCGAAGCCATCGGGCATCTGAACTTGCACTGACTGTCTCTAAATGCACTTAACTTAGCACTTTAACACTGTATGTATTTTACCATGTGCTGGGATACTGCGCTGTTTTTGGGTGTTGTGCTGTAAATGTCAATTCTGTTTGTTACATATTGATGATTGCTGTTGTCCTGCTGTTATCATATTGTTGGTGTAAGAGAGTGAACCAAGACAAATTCCTATCAATTATGTTGACATGGCAATAAATGATTGAATCTTGAATCTTGAGACTCACACCAGACTCAAACCATAGCCTAGCTGAGCACAATACAAGATTGATTCACACTCATTGTATCAGAATTGAAATTCTCTGGTCTTCTCTTGACCATCTTGACAAGAAAAGAAAAAGAACTCTGAGCCTCTGTTAACGTCTGATATTATTACCTTGCAAAACGAACGTGTAAATGTGTCTTATGTGTTTGGAATTAGCAAGAGCAACATTTAGACCGTCAACGCAGACTTTTTCCTAGTTTGGCTTCATTATAAGACCATCTGCCCCCTGTCACCAAGCCTTTCCCTTCGAAAAGGCTACACAATGGCCGAATCCATAACTTTGGCCTGCTTCCACACTCTGACATGACTTGCACAGACAGACCTGCGTTCCAAAATAGCACACACTAGTTTCATCCAAAAAGATGGGTCATAAAACCTCGTACACTAAGTGAAACCAAGTACACTCGTGACAAGTGAAGTAAAGTACCAGTATTGTTATCCTACAAATTTAGTTCCATCCATTGATCTAGCAGACATTTTAAATTGAGATGGACTTATTACATACTGTGGCTCCCGATGCTTCCAAAATATATCCAAAACATGCTCCAGAGATTTAAATTATTATATCATCTATTGAAAATAGTTTCAGTGAACAGAAATTATAGCCTCGCCCCAAAATGTTTTTGTAAATGCTGGTATAAGATCATTTTTTTCCATTTCGATACAGATGATGTGCACCGGTAGAAGTTATAACAAACTATTACAAGGCATCAGTATGATTGGCCCAAGATGCATCGTCCCTTCAAGTTGAATCAAGATCGGTACTGTGCTGTAGCAGTTATGGTCTTTCACTGTTTGAAATGTTGACCTTCCCTCACTAGGCCAATGAGTGTAATTTTTAAGGATAGCTGGATTTGTGTAGCGAGTTTCGTGTCAATCTGACCTATGGTGTAGGAATTAAGATTAATTCTAAATGATAATTTATCGTCTTTCAATGCAATCATATCGTGGTGACATAATGATATTGAGTTATCATGATACACAATTCTGTCTAAATTATTGATTAAAAGCAAATACTAATTAAAGTCTCTCACAAAATGAGATGAGAAACAAACTAGGGAATATTATTTGAAAATTAATTGTTAATTGTAATTCTACCGTACTTTATATTACCATGCAGTTCAATGGGATGAACATCAATTTGATTATTTAACACGTGAATTTCCATGTATTGGCATATATTGTTATATATCATCCCTCCAAGAAAGACCCACCTGACACCAGGTGTTTAGAACAGCAAATGATGCAAATGTAGAAGCGTTTATGAATTGGGTAGAGTTTGAATTATTATTGTGTTATATCAAGTAGCAAAATTGACATTTAATTATATGAAAATGTTGCAGATTATTACTCTAAGATTGGAATCTCTACAGGCCAAAAGCCCCCCCGAACACCTCCAGGAGGAGCTACAGATTTTACAAAAATGTCCTATTTTCCATTCAGGCATGCAGTAGGTACACTGCTATGATAATTCTGTAAAATAATTGGTACTGTACTTTATATTCCTGGCATGTAGGATAAATCATGTATGCTGACACTCACTCATTGCTACATACAATGTGACTCAGATGTAGCCAAGCTAGTAAGGGCTTACAATACATTATAATACATTATAATACACATTGCTTGACGACAATACATCGTAGATAGAATCTAACTAGAGAATGCTTCTATATTTACTTATTCATCTTCTACTGGAAAATTAATTGGACACAGATTTGAAACCTGTGCAGCTAATGTAACAACTCTGCCCTGTTCATTATTCCCCAGGGGTGTCTGCGAGTTTCCTCAGTGCTACATCCAAACTCTGCGATAAAGGCCGACTTTGAAAAAGCATTTACATTCCAATTAATGGAGAGCACTTCATTCAAATCTTTCAATGGCAAAGAGAAAAGACCTCTGATTCAGCAATTGACAAGTGCCTTCCATCCCTTTCTTCCTTTCGTGAGGGAGAGCAGCCTTTTATGTTGAGGATTGCTTTGAAAGGGAAAAAAACAAAATTCCCTCTTGCTTTTTACTGTTACCTATAACTGTGTTGGGAGCACTGACCGATATGTTTAGAGATTTATGATCCATTGTGAGGTCTAAGGATCGTATTAACGTTGGTATATCTTAAGAAACAAAATGGTCTCACATCAGCCTCTCATGCATACAGGGCATTGTGTGTCTTGGTGAGGTGGCTATTGCTGGTTTACTGTGGTTATTTTGAGAGAGGATGTCACAGCCAGTCGAGACAGAGACTACCAAAGCCTTTTTAAATTCAAATTCTTTTGTCAAAACTCAATGTGACTAGATGAGACAGAATGACGTTTGCCACAGACAAGGGTTTTATTAGTAATAATACATTTGCATTTTGATATTAAGACCATATCACTTTTCAGATTAGTTTTGAACATGGTCATTGTTACTTTAGTGTTTCATGCTCTGTACTTTTTTTCCTTAATTTTTCTTGTTTCTGTATTGTTGAGATTATATTCTGTATTTAATATTCATAACTCAGATTTTAAGGGCTAGTGATTGGCCTTTAACACAATCTGATTTATGTTTTGCCTTGTGTTTTATGTGAAACAGATTATCATCATGTCAATAATATGATGAAAGGCATCTTTTGTTCAAACCATTTGAAAATCACCCCTATTCCAGTCTCTTGATTGGATAAGACTTGCGTAAACCATAATGGTATTGTAAAGGTGTCACAAAAAGGAAATGGGACATATTTGTAATGCGTGTGTGTGTGTGACTATGTGTGAGAGAAAACATGTAAACACACATGATCTGTGTGTTTGTATTTGTCTGAATCAGTATCAGTATCATGGCACAGGAATTAGTTTAGTTTTAGTTTATTTGTTTGACGATGTTAAAAATACACCAAGTAGACTTGTGCATTAATAAAAATCATAGAGGATGAACACAATAAAGTTAAAAAACGTATTGTGGTCCTCTGACGTACAGATGGCACAGCAAGTTTGGCAGTGTATGATTATGCCGGCAGCATTAAAAATAACGCATCATATGAGTGGCAGCTTACAAACAATTGACAAACAATGCAATTAATATTTACAGACACTATACAACAATACAATAGAAATGGGAACCCTTCATACAGGCACTCTACTTATCAGCCATTTTTTCACCTCAAGATTTAATCTGTTTGGGGTGGGATTAGTTTTTGAACTGACATGTATTACCATCCATAGAATGATCCGGCTTTTAGATACCCAGCGCATGTAAGCTCATACAAGGAGAGAAGTGGAGGGACTCTATAATACATTATACAGTAGTACAGTACATATTGGACCAGCAGTTTTGTATAAATCTAGACGAGAGACAGGGGAGTCTCATTCTTGCAGGATCCATGCAGAGGAAAGAATTGAGCAGGAAGAGAGAAGGCTATCTTGACATATCTCCTAAAAATCCCTGTGTTACTATGGACTGACGCTGAACTTCACAGCCCTCACCTCTAGGACAGAGAAGGACCATGTTAGTTGATGTTGCACATACATTGTCCCTCTCACTCCCTCTCTGGATCTGGCAATTGATGAATTGGAATACATAATTTATGAGGTGTCGTGAACCGAACCAGTTGTTTAAACGCCCAAAACGTTGTATAACCACCGGTACTGCTCTGTATTTATTTATTTTTTAGATTGAAGAAAAAAACGAGTATAAGTAAGGGTTTATGTGTAAAATGGAACAATGCAAATGAATTTGTTTATAAATACACAAGCAGCTGATGAAAATACCAGTGAATTATTGGCTCATGCAGCTCCTATTATACTAACTATAGAACCATATTGAATATGGAATAAAACTCCTATCTGCCAGAGGATTAGAAATGCAAAGGTAATCCAGAATTGAAGCCTGTCTGCTCAGGGATTGTCACGAAAGGAAGTTAACACTTTTACACTCACATCAGAAAATTACATTTCTGGAATGGTAGTCACAAAGTAAGGCGTTAAGCCATTCCCTGTATAATCTCCTGGTTTTACGCACCAAGCTAAAGTGTGAACACAGTTGTAAAAAAAAGGGGGAAAAAATAAAAATAATAAAGTGGAAGCTATGACAACACTTGTTTGTGTTTGACAAGAGGGAGGGGTAAGGTTAGCGTTGCTGCCAGATCATTTCTTCTTATGTCTAATGAGGATGAAACTGTGCCTCAGAGAAACTTAATCCCGAGTGGAAATAATCCAACAGCTAGTATTCAATGGCAAGCGCATGGAACTGTCAGATATCCTGTGAGATGTAGACCTATTTATGTAAAGAAAAGGTTATCTAACCCTATTCTGTAAACTGTAGGAGAGTAGAATTCCATGAACTAGTTAAAGAAAGAGACTGGCAGTATTGGAGCACAGCTACTTAAATATCCTGTCCTTGTATCAGGCTGCATGTGAAGGGATCATAGAGTTCATGGAGTATTTTTTCCCTCCCTACAGTACTGTATATGGCTTCTCAACGACAGATAAGCTCCATTAAGTCAGTAATTCTATCAGTAAAGAGACTAAGGGACTGAGCATCAGAGGAAACAGACAGAAGGAGCCACTTTAGTTACAGTATAGCCAAGCAATTTGCATGAGGTAAGATTGCTTAGTATCAGCTCTTCACTAGAGATCTCTGGAGACTGGATCTTGGAATAATGAGTCCCGCTGTGGACAGTGGTACGTACGTACACTCCTTAGTCTGTTCAACTAAAGGACTCTCCACCGATGCTGATAGATTGATTCACAACCTGAGACAGAAACTGCTTTCAGCTTTCTGCTTCTGCTTTCTTGCTGTACTGATTTCATTATCTTTCAGTCCTGTTTAAAAAAAAAAAGAAGTATATATTGCATCAAATATTATTCCAAAATGCAGAACTGACATAGTAGATTTGAAACTTGAAATCAAATTAAAGTTTATTTGTCACATACGCCATCATACAAGTACAATGTGCAGTGAAATGCTTTGTTGCAGACCCCTTAAGTGTGATAAGATCAAATACAAAATAAATAAAAAAGTCTCATTATTTAAGAATTGTCAAATATAATATATATGTATGATCCAAGAATTTAGATATGTATATTCACAGTAGATTCACAGTAGATTCACAGTAGATTCACAGTATATACAGAATTATATAAAGTGTGCTGGTGTGCTGAGATACACAGAATTTGTACAGGTGAGCAAATAATGAGTTCAGTGTTATTGTTGTGGGAGGCGTCCTGTTGGGATCAACAAACAGCCCATGGCAATGTCCTCATTCAGGATCTGGATGGCCCGGGGGTAGAAGCTCTTCCTGAGCCTCCCAGTTGGCCTTATGGATGCGGTACCTTCTCCCTGACCGCAGCAGAGAGAAGAGGCCGTTATCCGGGCGGCTGGGATCCTTCATGATTCTCTTAGTCTTTGTCCTGCACCGCCTGGTGTAGATGTCCTGGAGGTGATGTTCTGTGTCAGGATGCTCTCAATGGTACATGTATAGAAATTCCGTAGTGTCTGGGGAGACACTCTGAATTTCCTCAGACGTCTGAGGTGGTACAGTCTCTGCCGTGACTTCATCACTGTTAGTATGTAACTTGGAAATTACATGTCTGCTTGTGCCAAGCTAATTGGATCTTTCTAGCTTGCACTGCAACAGGAGAGAAGACGAATCTGTACCTGTCAATCAAGAGGCAGAGGGCCAAATAAGCATGTGATATTCCAAGTAATGGGAGGTGTTTAGTCAACAACAATTTGGCTAACAGCCAATAGACATTAAGCAAGGTTGCACTATGCTGTTTATAGATATAAAGTAGTTTTCACCTTGTAGGGAAACTAGCCAAAGGATATAAGGAACTTGTAACGGTCAAGCTTCGTGTGTCAGTCCGGCCATGTCCGGTGGACGGGCTGCACATCCGCCGGTGAATAAACGCACTTGATGATTTTCTCCTTGACTCTTGACTCATGTATACGGCCTGACTCCATTGATGTACAGATCTCAACCTAACACTCACCAAAACCTCCGTGTTTAGCGACCATGACAGGTCCTCTGTGATATGGAAGGCCACGGTATTCAAAATCATCCACCCTCTCCACCAGGGATCCATTGATGTTTAGAGGGCTGTAGTTTCTCACCTGCTTCCTCCTGTAGTCAACTAACAACTCCTTTGTCTTCAGGAAGAGGCTGTTGTCTTGACACAGAGTGAGGCCCTCCACCTCCTCCACAGGTGTGTCGTCAGCAAACTTGACGATGGAATTGGAGTCGAAGGTGGCTACACAGTCGTGTGAGTGCAGGGAGTACAGCAGGGGGCTCAAAACACAGCCCTGGGGTGCTCCCGTGTTGACCCCACTCTCACCGCCTGGGGTCTGCTCGTCAGGAAGTCAAGGACCCACCTACACAGGGTGGACTTCTTACAACATGTGGGTATGACAGACTGGGCAGGGACAGGTTGAATATCGCTGTGAACACCGGCTCCAGTTAGTCAGCACATGTCTTATGGATTCGCCCAGTGATGCCGTCTGGTCCTGCTGCCTTCCTGGTGTTCACTCACTTTAACATCCTTCTCACGTCGTGCTCAGAAAGAGTAAAAGGTCTCTCTCCCCTGCTGACAGCCTCTGCTTTTGCTGCGTTGGCTTGTTGGCTACCGCTAGCCTCAAAGTGCGCATAAAAGGTGTTGAGCTCGTCCGCATGAGACGCATCAGCACTCCCCAAAAGGGGTTGGGTCCCTTTATAGTCTGTCATTGTTATTAGTCCCTGCCACATGCTTCTGGGATCACACTGCTGGAATTGTGATTCCACCTTCTGAAACGTCAGCCAATCCTTTACGACCAAACTACAAAGTGGACTTACTGATGAATGGACAACACTGTATTCATAGTTTTCTTAGCTCCCTCCCAGAAGTGAATGATAATGTGTGAAGTTGTGTCTTCATCTTAATTTGCCGGAGTCCTCCATTTCATCATTAGGAATAATAATTCGCTTCATGACATTACTTTTATGGCTCTAGTATGATGTTCGCCAAATCCCTCTGAATTAAGCAGAAGCTGCTCAAAGCATCTCTCTGTAATCACATCATGCCACAGTTAACACACACACACACACACACACACACACACACACACACACACACACACACACACACACATACACACACAGACTCTTAGGTGGATGTCTGAACCATTAGGATGGGCGTACAGCACAAGATTTCCTAGTATGCCTCAATATTGCTGTGAACAAGTCTATGGTATGAGATTATGAAGTATCTAATGTGCCAAAATAAAATACATATGTAAATTATAAAAAATTGTAACCATAAATACTCATCCATCGCTACATGACATAATTAACTACATGAACAAAAACTCATTATTATGAATGAATTCCTTTATTATCATTTTGACATTATTACAGACATTTAATTTTTATTTGATAACAGGTTTTATTTACAAGTGTCTGTTTTCAAAAAACTATTTTCATTTCATAATTACACTTTTCCGAATGATGCATTTCTCAGCAGCTGTTCTTCTCCCCATTTCCCTTTTTCATTTCATAATAACCCTTTTCATATTGGTGTGATCGTCTGTCAATCAACACATGTTAATCGTGGTCATTGGTTGCTCACACATTTCTGCCTCACGTTCTGCCTCATCATGTTTCTTCTTGTCGTATTTGTTTTGTTACCTTATTATAATTGTCCATGTTGTACTTTTTATTGTTTTGTCCCGGCACCTATTGCACGCTCAGCCGTCCTGGTGGTTCACCCAGTCTGTACCGACTGTAAAGCTGCTTTCTTGGCCAGGTCTCCCTCGTAAGAGATATTCTATCTCAAAGGACTTCCTGGTTAAATAAAGGTTAAATACATAGATAAATTAATCCTTCTTCGAATTGCCCTGCCCAACGTTTCTCCCATTTTCTTTCCCTAATAAGATTTTCTCTTTCGCTGAGGGTCTGAGGTTGGTGGTTCCCAGTAGGCTACGTTAGGTAGGGCTGTTATGTCTTTCCAACATGCTATTTTGTGTCTTTATTTTGTACCCTTCTCTTTTATGTTGTTGTATTGCGTCCTTTTGATTTGTGATTGATTAGTTAGATCTAGGTAGGCTTGCTGTCTGTAAAGTATCACTGTGCCACTCCACTGACCACCCAGTCACTGCCAAAGATTTGGCAGCACGTCATAGGTAGCAGTCTAGCATGAACAAATGTTTTATAACATCTTCTACTGGCCAAAAGTAATAAGATGTTATTTTTTGATTCAAGCAATTTTAGATTGAGATGAAAGTCCTGTAAAAGCAGCTTTTTTGGAGTACCTTAATCATGAACATTACGCTTATTTTGAAAAATACACCACCACTGTGATTGAGTGCTACACCTGTAATAATGCCTTTTCTACAACAAAATAACATTATAGTAATAATAAAATGCCCTGCGCTGCCACCCTCTCAGCATAGCCTTTATTCAGATAATTTCACCTCCAATTTATTATATTTAAAAGATTACTCTCTCTATAAACTTGGCTTACTACAGATATTACAGAGTGCTATAGCCTGGAGTAATCTATGCCTCTGATAGGGACATGACTGAGGCTCCAGACAGCACCTCAGCCAGATTCACTCCACTCCCACTCATCTGCTCTGGCTGGCATTTCTATTGTAAGGTTTGCCAAACATTGAGCCTGTTTATCATACAAGCATTTTATGCCACCAACAATTTTTAACTGCCACTGATGGGCCTGTATAGTTTTCTGTTGTACTGCTTCAAGTCAGCCTCATTTAATGGACACAGTTCTGTATATTTCAATGATATCTACTATGTATTATATACTTAAGTATGTGATGCCAGTTCTACAGTTCATTGCCACAACAGGATCAGCTAGCAAGGTAGGCCACTGTAGTTAGTTTTCCAGCATCAAACATGTCTATCCTAAAATAATTGCAAATGTGAGACTATTTAACTCCAAAATGCTTGTCATTGGTCAAGATACTTCAGAAAAACATACTGTAGCAAACCGCCCAGGCAGAGTTAGATCACTCTATGTTGACGATAGAATTGGTGTAGAAATGTGTTAAAGGACTCCATATGGGTGAACTTCATTATTCAGGTTAGTTAGAAATGTTATCTTAGTTATCTTAAGTTCTATGTAATGATTTTTCCTGCAATTATTTAATTATGTTGTTGTGACAGTTGTGTTGTTGGATCAGACAAAGCTGTGTTAAGCTGTCTTTTGTGATGCCTTTGGGTTTGAGTTTGACCTATCTTGTACTTGACTCTGTGGTAACTTGAGCCAATATAAAGGCAACTAAGAAATAAAAGAGCGAAAGACTTCAAATTTGATTTTACTCGTGTTACTGTAAAAAACAACAAGAAGTCTTGCTTGATTGCCTATTACTTACAGTGTTATGTGATCATGTGAAGGACTGTATGACACAAATCTGGTCCACTGACATATTTATGCATATTCATTTTCATTAATTAATTAAATTAATTAATTCATTATGCTTAATTTTGAACAACTACTTTCCCTCAGATTAAGCTATCCTCAATGATTTAATGTCAAATGATTGCTATCAGGTGACTGCAAAGACATAAATACACATGGATGCACTGTGCTATCCCATATTCACTCTATTTGAAATGAGAGGATAGTTAAACATTTGATCTTTTAGTTACCTAAACACAGCACTCTTCAACACTGATCTCCTCAAGAGGGGATACGTTTATAGCTTCACCAACTTATAGTCTTTTAAAACAGAAAATAAAAAGCCCACCAAGGTTACAGCTACAGCGCAGGTTCGACCCTTTCAGAATCCTCGTTTAACAGATACTGTATTGTAGAAAGCAGACAGATGAATAATGCTGCAGCAGCTCAGAGCTGACTCACTGCAGAGTGGAAAGAAACAAGCCTGGCAGAGTCTTGCAGATCTCAATGCAGAAGAGAATTTGATGGGAAATATGCTTTTATGTTGTATTGCCCCCCATGGTAATTAGAAATAATATTCTCCCGCAAGCTCAATTACACTATATACAGCTGTACGACCAAAATGTTTCTGAGATAATAATAATAATCATGTGCCCATCCTGTTCCCTTTACATGTGTGCATTGATTGCATCGCTTTTGTGTTCAGTGCCATGATTGAGCAACATTATTTTCTATGATTGTCACTAATGAAACAGTTTGTCTCTCTGACTGAAATTTGTACTGCAGTGCTGCTATTGCATAACTCGCTCCAAAGGATACAGTTCAACAAAACATATACGCCGATTTAAAGTTCATGTTTTAATAAACAGTGAGGCTATTAAAAATATAGCTCCAGTCGCAGGCTTTTCTTCAAGTGCTCACCTGTCATGAGATCTACTTTGTTCCGTGGAGATGGATGTAGCGTATATCGAAAGTCCGCTCTACTATACTGCATGCAAATCTAAAATACAGCATATTGTTGACAGGTTGTGTTGTGGCGTGACTTCCCTGGCTAGGGCAGGAGCTGCCATGCCATTTGGTTGTCTGACACTCGGGGAGAAGAAGGATTACAACAATCCCTCAGAGGTGACAGACAAATATGACCTCGGACAGATTGTTAAATCGTGAGTACCTTTAAATTGCCGGTAAGAATCTAAACACACGGTGGGACCCTTCAGTTGACTCGAAATATGATGCACGTTTCCTCCTTTTGTCTTTTTCCTCAGAGAGGAGTTTTGTGAGATATTCCGGGCAAAGGATAGGAACACCCTGAAAATGTACTCCTGCAAAAAGTTTCACAAAAAGGACGGAAGGAAAGTGAGGAAAGCTGCCAAGAATGAGATCCTGATCTTGAAGATGTGAGTGGCGTTCGAGACACATTTTTTAACTTGATGAAAACAGGGTGGAGGAGCTCAACACAAGCCAAAGAAACGACGTCAAAACCCTGAAGAGTGGCCTGCCCTCTTGAAAAAGTTGTGTCGTAGTTCAGTCGTCACAATAAACATGTTTTGGCCGTCACATAAAGTATTTTCATGAAGGCTGTATGGCTAAAACATGTTCTTTATGACTGGTGAATTGAGGCACAGTTCATTCATTTTTCCAAGTGCTGACTATTCTAACTATTTGTTTGGTGAAATAACACATCCACACATTTGTTGAAGTCCTTCATAAGTTGTGATCAGTAAAACTCTGTGGGTTGTGAAATGGATTGAGGTACAGTAGTAGCATAATATAACACCTTTAGGTATAATCTTGTCTTGGGAATTCATCTCTGCTGCAAATTGGTCACACTGGCATCAGACTGTATAGCTGCTTTATCATGTTGCTGCTTATGGACTCTACTTATTGCTCACTTTAACCCCACTTCCACCCCTCCATCCTCATCCTTCCTTATATTTCCTCCCCCCCTTTTCTCCTCTTTTCAAAGGGTAAAACATCACAACATCCTCCAGCTGGTAGACGTCTTTGAAACGAAGAGAGAGTACTTCCTCTTCCTGGAGCTGTGAGTATTATTGGAGGCACTTGAGAAGAATGAGGGGTTTTTCTAGGGGACAATTTGGTTTGCACTGTACTTGCTCAACCCCTGTGAGCACTTTATTCATCTTGTGAACAGTTTTATCCCCTGACTTCAAGTATTTAATTTGGATGTGCAATCTCGTCAGTGCTACAGGCAGAGAGGTCTTTGACTGGATCTTAGATCAAGGCTACTACTCGGAGCGGGACACCAGCAATGTTGTGAGGCAGGTGTTGGAAGCAGTAGCTTACCTGCACTCTCTGAAAATTGTCCACAGAAACCTCAAGGTATACTGTGCACTGCTGACACCTAGTGAGAGAATAGTAGCATTTCACCACATGCCAAGTCAAGACATCTGTGCACAATTGCACTTTGTATGTGTCAATAAGCATTTATTTGTCATGTAGCTGGAGAACTTGGTGTACTTTAATCGTTTGAAGCACTCCAAAATTGTTATCAGCGACTTCCATTTGGCAAAACTGGAAAATGGACTCATTAAGGACCCATGTGGAACCCCAGAGTATCTTGGTAAGTGGCACATAGATCCATAGAATATCTAAATTAATACGATTATTTTCTAAATATACAGTATAAACACATCTGGAGCAATTACCCTGAAGCTACAGTGTGCCATGATAATGCGTAATAGTCGTGAATACTGCTATGATCTGATATTGTAATGTTTCTCAGCTCCTGAGGTGGTTGGGAGGCAGAGATATGGAAGGCCCCTGGACTGTTGGGCCATAGGAGTCATCATGTATATCCTGTATGTGCCCTCTAGTATCGTGCTCACAACAACTATACTGACAGTTATGGCCATAAAATGATGTTAAAGTTTATTTAAGTGATAAGCTTTAAGCAAGTTTTGGTCTTGTCCTACTTGTCTTATTTTCCCAACTCAATAGTTTGTCTGGGAACCCTCCTTTCTATGATGAAGCTGATGAAGATGACTATGATAGTCATGATAAGAACCTTTTCCTGAAGATTTTGTCAGGGGACTATGAATTTGATTCACCGTACTGGGATGACATTTCAGACGCTGGTAAGAGATAATCAAATTAATTCATAAACATATCAAAATAATCATATTACGTGTGCCACAGATGTGAATTCAAAGGTCTGAATATCGGGGGTTTGTGGAATATGTTATATGTGTATATTTTAGATTCATAACAGATTATTCTCTTGTGTTCTGCAGCCAAAAACCTAGTGGCATCTTTGATGGAAGTGGACCAAGATCAGCGACTAACTGCACAGGAGGCTATAGGCCACGAATGGTAAAAATGGTTCATCAAATGGTTCATCAATTTAGTGAGCACCGCCCACTAAATTGTGACTAACAACTTGAGAACTTTGTGTTTTGGGTTCTGCAATTCTAATAAAATGCGAGATACGATAGTTCTCTTATTTCTTGTCTCAGGATTTCTGGAAATGCTGCCTCAGACAAGAATATCAAGGATGGAGTGTGTGCACAAATAGAAAAGAACTTTGCCAAAGCCAAGTGGAAGGTATTTCTTCTTACCATCAATACAGTTTTGTTCATATGTCACTATTTATACAACGTGTCAGACAGTGATTATGTTACAACTCATGATCACAGCCCCAGTTTGAACTATCCTGGATTGCTCTCTGCATTCCTAGCCTCTGGACTAATCTATACATTTTTCTTCTGGACATGTTTCTGCATATCTGCACATTCTCTGCACATGTGAACAGTGACATGCACATTTATTTTGCGTTTTTTTGTACATATGGTACCGTCCTTAAGCTTGAGTAAAAAGGGACAGCTAGTAATATGCATATCCAAATGCCACATTCTGTACATATTCTATCAGCATCTGTTAAGTGAATATTTGATAAGGTGTATAGTGTTTTATAATGCTAGTCTACACGCCAGAACACTTTCTGTACAGTACATACAGTATATATGGCTATATATATATGTAGACTTGTTAATGTGAATGCAATGCACATTTTCACATCATGTATATTGCTGTAAATTCACATACTTGCTTCTTCAGTTTTCACATATCTCTTTCATTGTTATATTCTGCATATATTCATGATATGTTCATAATGGTTCCACTCTTTCATATTTGTTGTTATGTTTATACAAACTTACATTTATATATGAAGCACATATTTCTAATTTAGTCATCCATATTTAAGTAAGCAATCGAGACTTCTAGTAACATCTTTGACAACTGAAAATAACTGCAGTAACAATTGTAATTTAATCCATACACTCTACCCATATTTCCCATTTATTGCAGTTTTATTGCATATTTAAAATTCTGGTGGTGTGCGTATATTCCATTTCTATTTTTTCCCCACTGAATCCATTACTTTTGCTGCTGCAATGACATAATTTCCCCACATGGATCAATAAGGTTTTGTCTTATTTTGTCTTGATTTTATCTGAACTAACCCTAGCTTTTTAATTCACATAGAAAGCTGTAAGGGTGACCACCCTGATGAAGAGACTTCGAGCTCCTGAGCGGAGTGACTCAGGGGCCTCCAGTCTGGTTGCAGGGACTTCAGCTGACTCCACCACACCCAGCATCACTCCTGCTCCTCCAGCTGAAGGCCGTGACAGTGTCCCCGCCAGCACAAAGGCTCCTGTCAGTGAACAGGTTCCTGACAGCTGACACACAGACTGCCATGATCCCTGCACCCTCCCTGCCCAGCAGAGCCAGACAGGAAGTTGAGCCACAGGCACGGTGCAACGGGGATCCTCTCCAAATGTTGCAACAAAAAAAGGGAGACCAGACATCTTAAACAGAAGCAGGGAGAGGAGCCTTGCCAACCAACATACACACATGCAGCGCCTCTGAATTTGGCATGATGATGCAGTGTCTAGGCTGCTCAACTATCCCCCAATTGGCATCTCTAGTGCAGCGCAGTCTCACAGCACTATGTATATCATTTTTGCCTTCTGTGATCATATGATTTGAGTCTATTGAATAATGTACTCTCACTCTCCCTTCTTATCTTGTGTGTGCTTCTCTTTAAAGCTAGTTGAAAGTTAGATCCGCTGTCTGCGCCTTTTCCCTCAACATTGTAAAATCTCATAGTGCAATTTAGTGAAATCAACTTGATGTGTTTGTCAATTTCAACTTACAATCGCTAGTTTATCAGCTTCAGAACGTATAATCATGAGTTCATGACTTCATATTAAGAGTTTAAAGAACATCTTATCAAGCATTCACTGAACTGATCATGTTAAAGTTTGTTATGAAACAGTGTTAGCTCATTAGCATAGTTCCCAGCATGCACTGTATCTGAGTTCACATGCCAGAAACCCTTCCTTCTTCTAGTTTGAATAAAGTTACAGGATGGAGACTTGTTATGTATGTATTTTAGAAGAATCATAGGTCAATTACATAACTGGAATGAAGTTAATCAATTAGCGAATTCAACTAATAAAAACTAGACATTTGCTGATTGAACGTATTATCTTAAGTTCACTCAGCGAGATATACTATACAACTAATGATCTTTGGCCAACAACTCTGTAGTATTTCAGTCAACATACCATTTTAAGGCTGCAAGGAAACATATACGTTTTTAAGTTTAAGTGCCGTAATATTTTTTTGCAGTGAATGTACTAAAGTGTTTCAAGAGAAATACAACTTGATTAAAATTGCTTATTGATTTCCTGAAATGCTATTCCCTAGCTCCTCCGGTTAGAGTCTCACAAGCTGCTGTATTATTTAAAAATGCTATTTTTCTGATGTTTCAAACTTTCACACTACAAAATTAAAACAGAGAACAAGACTTTTAGAACATTCTATGGAGAGTGCTGTTTTAGCTGTTGTTGTTGTGTTGTCACTTGTAATTAGTTAATTTTAAGTTTAGAGTTGAGTCCATATACCTCTATGTATATTTGCAGTGTTTACATGTGGATTATTTTTTATTATTTACCTGTGTATTTGGCAGCTTTTAGCTGAGCTAAGGGGTTGCTAAAATGCTTGTGAAATAATAAATTGAGCAATATTAATATTGCTGAAACTTGTGTTTTTCTTATTTTTTGAGTGGTTACTCATTGAGGATTTCAACGTTTGTCCAGATCTGGCCCATTCACTGTCCTTCATCATCCACCTATTCACTCCCACACTAACTTCTCCATGCCGTAAATACCTGCAATGTGAAGCAATACTGCTCAGTTTGGGAACGGCATTAGAGAATTACACATCTATTATTTTCTGAAATATACTGTAATTTAACAAATCAAACGTCAGTATTTCCAAAAAGAAAATAGATATTTTAGTGATACATTTTACTGCCTACATTTATACAAAATCAACATGTAGCATCATTGCTTTGGCATAATTTCATCTTCTCAGCCATGAATGTAGACGACACCGTGAGAAGAGAGACGATTGTATGACTCTCTCAAGTCTTGATAATCTTTTGACCACAGATGTGGAAACATTTACAAAACATCTTATATTTCATAATAAATTATAATGAACGAATACATATGAGGCGGTTCTCCAAACTAAGCCTTGGGTTTGAGCTATGGAAGCATACTTGCCAACCTTGATACCTCACCAATAGGGAGATTTAAAATGTTCCTTTATTCTGGTGACTTGTAAAGTATGAAAAGACAGCATTTTTACGTTAAATACTTTTATTGAAAAAAAAAAAGGGTTTTACAAAACCTCTCCTTTAAAACTACGTAAGAAACAAATATTAGATTGTTCCATTCGGTCTTAAATGTACACGAATAGTTCTTCCGCTTCGCTTCCATTTGTCTCTGTGAAGGTAAAACACACAACGCAGTAGCAGTCACAAAGACACACGTTGCCGTGGCGACGCGAGCATTTGGTGCAACTGTATTGTCGTCCGGTTGGAAACAGTAGAATTTTAAGCAAGGCGTGAACATTTGTCAAAAAGCGGGAGATATACGGGATAAGGAAAAGCGGGAGAGGGTAATGAAAATCGGGAGGGTTGCCAAGTATGCGTGGAGGTATGTATTTGAGCGCTGTCCGGCGCATAAAACTACAAATCCCAGCCACGCCCCGTTAATCTACGCAGATCAATCGCCACTTGCCACTCCCCGGAAAACTAAACTACCCATATTCGTCTCCATTTTTCGACAGCCCGATTTAGCCATAACGGGATTGCGATAACCTCGCGCAACATTGATACGGAGTTTGAAGAATAATCACGGTGGGTCCCGCAAATTCATGTACACGCGGCATTTGTAGTCTAAAGTGTAACGTTAAGTATTACGATGGGTGTTTTTTGTTGTCCAGTTGCGAGCTAAAGAAACCGGCTTCGCTGACGTCAACGTTAGCTCTCATGACCTAGCTAGGGTCCCAACAGTAACGCGCTCGCGGTGGGCTAGCTATAATTGTCTACACGATAACCAGGCCAACATTAACCACAATAACGCTATAATTCCGTTGAACTAACGTTATACCTCGTTAATGCCGAGTCGGTGATTTTAACGCCGTTTGTTCATCGTGTTATAGGCCACGGGAGGCCTTGCAGGCCACTGGTCTGCGTGCTAACGTTAGCAATCGCGCCGTATTTGCTAACGTTAACGTTACTCGCCGCTGGTTCCACGTAGCCTCGCATCAACCGAGAACGACGCACGCACACGCGTGTACGATCACTTATGGAACCACACGCGCTCTCCAAAGATATTTGAATGGTTATGACGTAATTCCGTGGGATGGGCGGCCAGCGTCTTACTTGTTATCAATTGCGTGGTTCTGCAGCGGCCTGCCAGTGTTTAACAAAGAGGGGGGTAACATTTACATAATGTTGCTAGACCGTGACAATCTTCTGACCTTGACTTTGCCCCCAGATAAGACGCTGCCTAGGAACATGTGGGATGGACCAGGGCCGCGGGGTGGGCCATCCTTTCGGTAAGCAGAGCTGTGTGACAAAGTCATTGACCACATTATTAAAGTAAACAATATTTTGTTCATAGTAACGGTGGTTAAGTGTATATGGTGATTTGGTTTGACAATTTCAATGAGAAGCTTGAATATTTCCCCATTCTGTTTATTTGTTTTACTAAGTTCCATTGTTTTGTTGGTAATTTGCTCTTTAAGCCATCAGTAGCCTAACTTGAAATTACGAATGTGTGTTTCAGTGGTGATCATCGTGGAGAAATGTTTGGGGGCAGAGATGGGCCCATGCCTGATTTTAGAGGTAGAGCTGGGATGAACATGGGTCACATAGGCCCTAGACCTCAAGATCTACCACCTATGGACATGAGGAGGATGGATGGTCCATCCATGAGGGGACGTGGAGGTAGAGAGCCAAACAGAGATTTATTCAGACCTGGAGAAGAGACAGAATTTAGTCTTAGACGGCAATATGAAATTTCAATCAGAGACAAGCTGATGATGAATTCATCTGGTTTCATGGGGCCAGGCAGGAACTCGTTAGACATGGGAGGGAGAGGTGGTCCACCACAGGAGCCAAACAATAGATTTATGGATATGAGAGACAGAGAGGCGTTTCGCTATGATATGCCAGGGTTCAACAATCCCAATGCGGATGGGAGAAGAGGATTTCCTTTGGACCCGATGAAGATAAATGATGGATTTAGGGACATTCGTGATAGGCCTCCAATGGACATGGGTGACATTGATGGCTTTAATATGGATGCACCTCCACGCGAGAGGAGGATGATGGACTTTGACAGAAGAGGGGGTGCACCGTTTAATGCAAGAGGCGGATTTAATTCTGATACGGATTTCAGAAATCGTCCTGGGCCTTCAGCTGAATTTAGGGGTAGGGACCGATCTCCCTTAAGGTTTGGAAGCGACGTTGCTCCAATGGACAGGGGAAGGTCAGACATGCCTTCAGATGTTAGTGGCCCCCAAAGACCAGGCTTTATGGGTGCAAAAGACACACTCGGAGACAGAGATAGCCCATTGATGTATTATAGAAGTGGTGAAGAGATGACTCTTGCAGAGGAGTGGAAGAACCGTCAGAAGGACAGTAACCCTGTATCAAATATGAGTAAAGGTGTGGGAGGTATAACAGGCAAAAGTTTCCCCGTAGGTTTTGGCAGAGAGGGAAATGTTGGAGATCCATCACCATTTAAAGAGATGAATAGGCCACCTGCTGAATTCTCTGGAAAAGAGGTTGGCTTCCCTCGTGGTGGTCGCTTTGCTGCCATGGATCCAACATCAATTGGCCATAAAGCTCCACAAGTCCATCCACTGCCAGATATCAGTCCCCTTGCAGGCTCACTCGGTAGAGAGAATGAGAGTAAACATTGGCTTGGAGTAAGGGATCCCAAGCAGAGTCAGAATGCATCAAATCTTGATGAAAGGCCCACTTACCACCAAGAGAAGAATCAGTCCTCTCAAGAAATTAAGGAGCCAAATGATTGTTTTAAAGGGCCTAAGGATATGCCACATAATCAAGGACCTGCGGGGAGCAAGATTGGGACAGAACATAACTTCCAAAGTAGCAGCGCAGTACATGGGAGAGATCAAGACTACCGGGACATTGATTATAGAACAGGGCCCGGGAGGGCTTTTGATTACAAGCATGAGGATTTTCAAGCACCAGAGAAAGTTCTGAAAGAAGCTAAACCAGTCCCACCTCTGAAATTTAGTGACTCTGGTTCTCAGGTAAGCATAATTTTTATTTTGCCACTGGTATTTGTTTAAAATTTAGCATCTTCTAACCTGGGTAATAATATCCTGATGTTTTATAACAACTGTCATTTTAATCAACATTTCTGTAAAAGGATCAAGATTATAGGAGTGCATCAGTGGAGGACAAAGTTTCCAGTACAATATCCATAATTGGTATTCCAAAGACTGCCACAATGGAGCAGGTAAGAATCAAACTGTTTTAGTTATTATCGTAACTAGACTGTTAAACGCTTCTTACATTTAAGTTAGCTTGGAGACCAGTGTCGTAAGTTTTAACAGACTCGCTCATTTTTGTACTTTCTATTGCAGATTCTTGGTGCCTTTGCAGTTCGTGATGGCGTGTCAATGCAGGGGATGAAAATAAAAAGTGTTGTGCCAGGTGAGAAATAAGTTGCTTTGTGGAATTGTTTGGGGCAATCGATCGCAAACATGTCCCACGGCATATTCGCTATTACGACATTCGAACCTCCGCATTCTTTCTTTGTAATGCTTCTTGGTGGCTTTTGTTGTTCTTGGTCTGGGTGAAATCTCATTAAAACAGGAAGGGGTTTTCTGTGTTATGCCATCCACATTTTACATGTATGAGGATGTAGGGTCATTGTCAGCAATCATAGAGGATTTCCTTAACATAGCAGCCTTGGAGAGTGATATTTGATGTCAGTCACAAAAGATCTGTGACAAGTGACTCACTGAAAGCGTCCTTCAGAAGCATTTATGCAAGTATTCTGACTGACAAAAAAACGTCATCAACAACAAGCCTGAAACGGAGAGCGCTTTGTTGTTTCTTACACTTAAGGTTGTTCATGGTGCTGATCTAAACGTCTGCTTTAGAGTGCAAGTTTTTCCTTAATGGGTTGATGGTAGACATGGTTATGCAAGATGCCAAGCCCTTTTGTTGAGTTTATGTCAAATGTTTGAGGCCAAAACATGCAAATAATTTAGACTTGCATCACACAGAGATGCACCATGCCGTTTTGAAGTTATGCCTAGATAGCAGCTGTTATATTGTATTATTCTGTCTCCATTGTGCTACAACATGCAGTCCTTAACTGGGTCTGGAATATCTGTCTGTAAAGGCTTGGCTTTAACAAAGCAGGCCATTGCTAAGTCTGACATGCAGTCAATGGTCGGAAGACTGAAGAGAGAAAATATGAACTTTATCATGTATGTTGTCCTGAAAAGGTATGTGTGTCAATGAAGGTGTAAAATTTGCGACCAGAAAAATGCTCACTGTTCTCGATGTATTCACGAACTACTGTCTTATGTTTTTACTGGGTGACTATCCATACTGGCATTGACTAACAAAAACCCATCTGTATTTCAAATGCTGTCCCCAGGTTACAGCTACGATACGGCCTATGTGGAGTTTTTAAACCTCGAGGATGCAGTCCACTTCATGGAGTCCAACAAGGTGGCCCATCCTCGTCACTCTACGAAGGCCGTCTCTCCCATCAGGATTACGGGGGGTTGAGAGGGCATTCAGTAGGATGGGGGGAGGGAGAGATGGGTCCTGGGAAGGGGTTGTAATTATTTAGTGAGCCTGTAATGGTTTAGGAGATGGAGATAGAACTTGTTGGCATTTTTGATGGCAATATTTAGAAAGTCAATAGTTGGCATCCTCATTCTACAAAAAGTAATTCACAATTACTTATCCAGAAAGCCAGGGTACTACATCAGGTTACTTGGTTAGCACCCAAAGAAAATATTCAAAGAAACCTGATTTACTTTACATTTGCTGTTGTGCGTGTGCACAGGATGACATAGGTATCCACTCCTTTGTTTTCTAGCTCTTGACAGTAAATAACTTTTATAATTTAAAGCGCAAAACCGCCTAGTGTCTGGAATGGATTTAACCAGAAAATACAGATGGTTGAAAAATATTATCTCTTACGTGGGATCCTCTAATAGTCCTGAAGTTTTGTCATTTTGTTACGACTTCGTGATTATTTTTATGCAAAGAAGGTACTTACCCACAGTTTTCATGTGTTGGGACTTCGTAACGTAGAGGACTGAAGGGAATTGTTAACCCTTTACAGCATTTTTAAGGCTTTGTGTCCTGGAAATCTTGATATCCTATTTTCTTTGCTTGGCTGAAGGCTATAAAGAAGTTCTGTTGTCTTGGGAGTACCTGCAGATTTGAGTACTTTTCTTACCGATGCCGCCTTACTGACAAACCTGCAGTTTAGGCTTTATCTGCAAACATTTCCCATACTGTATATGTTTTGTTTGCTTACTTACTGCAAGATGATATGCCATTTTGAGAGTAGAAGTAGCTTTATGCTATTTTATTTTACGCAGTAAACTAGAATTTCTTCAAGTGAAGTATTGTGTTTTATACAGGTCTGGTATGATTTTCTTCGTCATGCAACAGTATGCACTACATTTCTTACGATTTCGTCTTCAGGTTTCTGCATCAGTCCTTCTGTGGCAACATTTCTTTGCCCATTCAGTCTCTTTAATAGTCTTTGATCTTTTGCTTGAACAGTTTATACCCTCTTGATGGTATTCTCGTGTACTCTTCGTCATGGACTGTTTCCCTCCCGGTTTTCTTCAACTTTCATTGGGGGTGCTTTGGGTAATTTGTTGTCTTACGGAGTACCCATCTTGACATATTGAACATGATCTTCAACACTGTCCAGGAATTCTACTTTGATCATATATCTTTTAAAATATGGAGAAGCACACCGGTTTGGTATTTGGGATCAGCTGAATTATTGCGGAAATATGTAAATGTATGTTTGGCACTGTTATTACATTAGTAGACTGGTTGGTTGCACACAACTCTTATCAGCTGGTTCCACTGATGGCCTTTATTCTGCAACTTGTAGCTCCACAGATAGCTGTATACACACATGGAAGACAGTTTGGTGTTATCTGATAATTTTAACTCCATCAAATATTTGAACAGCTTTTTGTGCCAAGCTATGATGAGAGTTAAAGGGTGGTTTGAGGTTTTTTTCATATGCATGGTAGGCTTGGGTGATATCCCAAATTTCATATGATGATGCTGTCCTGCGATATACAATATTATTGCCCTTCGCTGGGTGTGGGATGGGTGGCTGGGGTTGGTCAGGTTTTTGTCTCAACAATTTTCACAACGGTACCAAAACAATTTAAAAAAAGAAAAGAAAGATGTTTTGGTATTTTATTTATTCTAAAGTACATGTTTTATGTACATCAATACAATTGCAATGGACTTTTTAATTACCTTATCAAAATCACCTGAGCCTCCTATTGCTTTTATTCTGTGCACCTGTTCAGCTGTTATGATTACGATACGCTCTGTCATCACTAGATGGCATTTTGCCTACTGAAACTTACTCTAGCTGTCAATGTGGAGCCAAAAATTCATCAAACTTTTTTAAATCAAATGGTAGTTTTTTGTGTGTAAATATTAAGAACAATTACATTGAATTGTACATTTAGTGCAAAATTGTGCGGAGGAGGAAAATATTGCCATATCCACGAAATATCGTAATATTCAATATTATCGAATATCGCCCCAAGCCTTAATGCATGGTTGGATCTATGCCTTTTGATGGTTAATCCTTCATTGTGCAAATGTGTACACTACAAGCAACCGGTGTGGATTTATATTCACTTTTGACAGGGACCACCTAGGTGAAAATTATGGATGTTAAACACATTAATTAGTCACCTAATTTGGCAAGTACATTTACATGTGATTTGAGTTTGCCTTTGAAACGCCTCATATCTCTGTACAGATGTAGTCTAGTTTGTGAACATGAGGCATTTACCTTGGCATAGTTTGGTTTTTAGGCCTTATTTACTGAGAGTCCTGGTTCTTATTTGACGCTACAAAGTTCTGTCGTTTCCTTTTTTATATTATTCCATGGATATTATTCTTCCTCATACGTGAGTCAGATTTCCCTTTCAAAGAATTGACCATAGTATGGAGGCAAATCGCCTGGATGAATCATGATCCTGGATCTGCTTCGTACACAACCTTAAGTGCGCCCATTTTACCGTCAGCAGTGAGGAGGAGGAGGGCTAAACCTTCCACAGTGCATGTTGGGTGTAATTTGTAGTATTGTGTCAGTCGCTTATGTAGTAGTATGTTGACTGATCTTCGCTGTTCTGTTTTCAGGGATCCCTCAAGGTTGGCACTAAAACAGCTTCCATGAAATACATCCAACCAGACAAGAGTGAAAGAAGTGCTCATGTGAGTGTTGGAGGGAATTATTATTAATAATTTTTCCATAGTATACCCATTCACCTTCTTGTTCACCCTAGTACTGTTCAGCTTTTAGAAACATGCTATGATTAACATTATCATTGACACATCATCCGTCCCCTCCCTATGAGTTAGGAATCAGATAACAAAGTACCCCAACCCCAGGAGCCCCTGTTGCCTAGTCCAGATGAACCCTTGGAGACGTTGAAGAGCAGCCTGAATGGGTCCAAGGCCAAAGGCCCTATGGAACCCATGTCCCAGGGCCAATGGCAGCGGAGCTCTGACCTGACTCCAGAGGCCTGGCAGCAGCAGGTGGACCAGCAGCTCCAACAGCAAGAAACAGAGCAGCAGGCAACAAAAGAGTCTTGGGCCAACCGCAACCCTCCGCATCACAGTTCACACCAAACTGACCCCGTCTTTAAAGACAGCAAGAGTGAGTTGTCCTAAGCTACTTTTATTAAGCCAGCGCTTAGCCATGAATCCACATTTGTTCAATTATATGCCATTGTGATGCGGAATTGAGTCAAGAGATAAGTGCATTTTCCCCTTTTGTTACCGTACAGCCATGATAATAAAGAATGTGAAGCCCACTACCACAGTCGAGACCATCTTAAAAGCCTTGGATCCCTTTGCCTATCTGGATGAGAAGAATGTCCGTTTAGTCAAGGGCAAGACTCCCGGAGCTAAGTGCTTCTGCTTTGTTGACATGGACTCCCACGAGGTATCAGATAACAAGAATGCACCTGTTCTGCTGCACATGTTATAACAGAGCCTGAGATTACTGTATTTGTCAAGTGTACATGTCAAAACAGTTGTTGTTTTTTTCCTGTGATTATCCAGCACTAACCATTGTGAATTTCTTTTTGTAGCAAGTGACACGTTTGGTTGAGCTCCTCACTAAACCCAGGCCCCTTTCTATCGATGGTGTCAGAGTTTATGCTGAGGTGGCAAAACCATTGAAGAACCAAAGGTGAGTGACCATCTCACCATTATTTTTCTCTTTTTCTAAATCAGTCATGTCTAGTGGATAAATCCCAACTCATTCATCACTGATGAATTCCTGTCTGTCCCAGTTTCAGAAGAGATTTTGATAAACAAAGCAATTCTCTCCTGGGGCACCCACCTGAGGCCAATATGATGGGGGTAGGTTGTGGTCATTATTGTCTTGCTTTGTCAAAGAATTATTGAAAAGAAAGGGTTGGGCCTATTGCTCTAAAAATGACCTTTTGATTTTGTCTTGGAATTTCAGCAGCAGCAGCAGTTCCCTCAATCTCTACAGTACTCACAATCTCTGCAGCCACCCATTAGCACCCCAGCTGGCATGAAAGGTTAGACTTAGTCAGACGCACATCCTCATGTCCCAGTCCCTACACGCTCGATAAGTACTAGACTTGAACAGAGAACTGTCTTAATAAGTAGTCTGACTTTTTGATTCGCCAGGTGACTTGATGGCTGGCAGCATTAACCCCTCTCTATCATCAGACTCCAGCTATAGCCAGGTAGGTTGTGAAGAAAAAATTGAGACAATTGATCTCGTAACTGGGCAATTAACTTTACACCTCCATCTAATACCTCATAGGGAGTTGGCTATGGTGAGAATCCAACTGTGGATCCCTCCTACCAGGCTGTTGTACCTCTTGTGTCTGCAGAATCAGCTGGGATGACGATCACAGCAGATGGATCAGAGACCTACATCTACGGTAAGAGACAAATCAAGCATTCCATACCCAGAAAAGGGTTTAGTCCATCTTCTGTTAGTATTTTTGTGACATTTTAGTGCTGCACAATGAATTGTGCAGTAATTGTAATGTTTGTAATTCTGTATTGTGATCTAGAATGTCCACTGTAATTGAATATAGTCAAGATGTTGATATAAGATGCCAAAAGTGCAGTAAAATAAGTTTGTTTCTCAACTCATCCAGACTAATAATCATGACTAGTGATCATGATGACAATACGTAGCAAACTGTTGTAACTATCATGTGTTTCTGGAAAGGAAAGCGTACTGCTTTTTTCATGATCTACTTTGAATGATCAGTGTTACCTGAAATGCAGCTGCTCTTTTTCTTAATATGTATTTACATTTTGTCACATTTATTTATTATTTTAATATTTCCAGGCTCTGAGATTCCAGACATGTCCAGCTATCTGTTTGATGCCACGTCAGGTTTCTACTACGACCCTGAGACTACTCTGTACTACGACCCCAGCTCTAGGGTGAGAATACAGGACAACACATTGATCCAGCCACTTTTCCTGGCCCACAAAAGGGCTAACTAAGTTGGCCAAACAATATCAATGGAGAAGCATGGTAATATTGCAGCACATAAGTGTATCCAACTGCTATAGTCATACTGCAGTAGGGCTGTGCGATATGGACAAAATCTTCTACCACGATATGGGTAATTTGATATCATGATAATGATATACATCACGGTATAGTATGTTTTCTGTAAATGTGATGAAGAATTTGTCAATTTGTACAAAATAACCACACGCCTCCTGGGTATCGACACTGATTTCCCAAATTGATTTGATTCAATATCTATTCGGTGAGTGATATTTCAGTTACAATACCAATTTTGCTTGGATATGAAAGAGATTCTCAGATAACTAATGCTGTAAAATGTACCGTATTTTCCGCACTATAAGGCGCACTTAAAAGCGTATAATTTTCTAAAAAAACCACAGTGCGCTTTATAATACGGTGCGCTTTATGTATGGATTAATTATGGTTGTGCTTACTGACCTCGAAGCGATTTTGTGTGGTACACGGCGCTCACGGCGCTCTCAAAATGTTTTAGTACGACTTTGGTAAACTACAAAGCTGCACCGCTAGCAGCATTACGGTAATGGGGGCGGAGTTACATACGTACTGTGCTTACTCTACAGCAGGGGTGCTCACACTTTTTCAGCATGCGAGCTACTTATAAAATGACCAAGTCAAAATGATCGACCTACTACAAAAATGCAAAACATATATTTATTTATATGCCGTTTGCGCATGCGCAGTGACCTCAGTGTCAGAAAAAGTACACTCCGTCCGCCGGTCCGTCCCTTG
>OMOT01079635.1:0-12310 GCA_900312575.1 Acanthochaenus luetkenii
CACACACACACACACACACACACACACACACAGCTTCATTTTAGCATTGTCGATCATTAATACTTCCGTTAGATGTACTACATACATATATTTATATATCATGAAAGTCATTTTTTAAACGTTTTCCAAGAAGAATTTACAGCATTATGAACAAGGGATAGGCATGAGAATATTAATATAATTATTGTGATGCAAATGTCTCAAAGAAACTATCCCCATTTAGTTTTCCCTTCCCAAACCTTGAGACCAAGAGGGAGATTACACTTCCAATTACTATGTCGTCAAAGCAAACACAAGATACAATGTCATGCTGCTTTCATAGCACTACGATAAAAACAACATGTTTTCTATCACCATAACAAATTATATGGATTAATTTCCCAAATTAGCCAGATTTACACTTCACACATGTCATATAGTATTGACAGTAAACATTGTACAAATAAATTGAGTATTTTCCTGTAAAAATTATACCAGATTAAAAAAATAAAAATAAAAATAAAATAACTTCCTTGCTCACTGGTAAAAGACTATAAAACCATCTTTGTGGATGACTTCCTCCCCTGTCCTCTATTCTATCCCGGTGGATAAAAAAGTATTCTACAAAAGGCTGCAGTGGCGATAAGTGATCACACAACAGAGATGAGACTCTACGGAAGGGTGTGGCCGATTTCCTGATTTGTGATTGGCTAGCATTCCTAAGGTAATCGGGTGTTGGTATAAGGATTTGAGAGAATTGTGATCATAGTGCCATTGCAGTTTGTTAGAGAAATAGTGCATGTAAGAGCCAGATTAAGGCCATGCTGAGACCCTTACACAGAAGGGTGCTGAATACTGTGCTAAAGCGTACATAAAGGAGCTATTGAAATGCATTAAGAGTGTTTTCCAGCACTGTAGATTTCCACAGGATAAGGGAAGAGGGGACAGAAACAGCATATAGGAGGCCGGTTCTTTATCATTCATCGTTCATGCCTGTGTAGTAATAGAATTCAGCATTCTATGGTGCAACTCTACCCCCTTTCCCCGTCCCGTCCCAGCCCCGCCACAGCACCTTTAAGGAGTGACCTACCCACACAGAAAAGACAAAAGACGTAGTAGGTATATTGGCTCAAGAAGTCACTGTACAGTCTCAAAACACCATGCTGTGGAGGTGACTCACAGTCAGGCATACAGTACAACATGCTTGCACAGAAGTGCTAACGGTCACTGTAAAAACAGCAGTTTATTGGACATCCCTGTGGCTTTTTTTGTTAGTGTGGTTTGGATGGAGTCAGAGTTTGCCATTTAGTCGACCCCCTCAAAGCCCTGGGCGTTCTCCACGGCCATGAGGAGTTTCTCCCTCAGGTCCTCAAATGAGTCATAGGTGGGCAGGTCCAAGCGATTGAAACTGGGAAGGAAAAATGCTTGATCAGATATATTACACACATTTCAATATCCAAAGATGAAGTACACCACCATTTTATAGTATTTGATTTTGGTGTACTCCACTGACCATTTATTTTCCCATTGTATGTATATGTATGTGTGTGTGCGCGCGCACATACCATGTGTGTGCTCTTGGCAACTTATCCGGTGTTCCCCATTGCTCAATTGTGAACAGCTGAGGTCCATTGGAGCCTAGAGGGATAAGAGATGATGGATATGATGAAGATGATAGAGATATTTGCTGTTAGACAGAAAATGTCCTTGCAATCATTTGACTTTTTAGAGGATGCACATTCACAAAGGGAGGGATCGCCGACCCACCTGTACTGGTTCACTCGTCATGTCTCCTAATGGCAATATCAAACTTGTGTATCAAATACAAACTCTTACTGAGAGATTAATGGTGGAATATGGGATTTATTATTTATTATTTCTAGATACATGAAGTGTTAGTTATTTCACACACCTGGCTATAAAGTTTTCACCCCCCTTGGACTTTTTCACATTTTATTGTGTAACAACATGGCATCAAAATGGATTTTAATTTAAACCACAAAGTACTGTCAAAGTGACTAAATAAATTAATCTAAAAAATATTTCTCAATTAATTACAAATAAAAACAGAAAATAAGTGATTGCATAAGTATTCACCCAACCTTTGTCAGCAATTACAGCTCTGAGTCTGTTTGGGTGAGTCTATAAGTTTTACAAATCTGGATACAGCAGTTTTCACCCATTCTACTTTGCAAAGTTGCTCCATCAAGTTGGATAAATGCTGTTGGTGAACAGCAATTTGTAAGTCTTGCCACAGATTCTCTATTGGACTGAGGTCTGGGCTTTGACTGGGCCATTCCAGGACATTGCCTTTTTTGGCTGCATGTTTTGGGTCATTGTCCTGCTGGAAGATGAATCTCCCAAGTCCCAGGTCTCTTGCAGACTGCAGCAGGTTTTCCTCCATTATTTCTCTGTACTTCGCTCGCTCCATTCATTTTGCACTCTATCCTGACTTTTCCAGACCCTGCTGCAGAGAAGCATCCCCATAACATGATGCTGCCACCACCATTCTTTATGGTAGGGACGGTGTTCTTAGATCGATGTGCGGTGTTAGGCTTGTGTCAAACATAACACTCAGCGTTATGGCCATCAGAATATAGAATCTTCTTCCACGTGGTCTAAGAGTGTCCCACATGCCTTTGAGCTAGCTTAGATTTAATGTGGGTTTTTTTCAACAAGGGCTTTCTTTTTCCCACTCTCCCATAAAGCCCAGATTTGAAGAGTCCGGGCCATTGTTGTCCCATGCAGTTTCTCCCATCTCAGCAGTGGAAGACTAACTCCTTCAGAGTTGCCACAGGCCTCTTGGTAACCTCTCTTACTAGGGCCCGTCTCGCCCCGGTTACTTATTGTTTGAGGACGGCTTGTTCTAGGCAGATTTGCAGTTGAGACATATTCTCTCAATTTATTTTATGATTAACTTAATTGTGCTCCGGGGAATATTCAATACCTTGGGAATTTTCATATATCCTTCCCCTGATTTGTGCTTTTCAAGAACCTTGTCTGGGATATGTTGGGAATGTTCCTTTGTCTTCATAGTGTAGTCTTAATTTGGAAATGCACCAACCAACTGTGGGATCAAGTATTTATTCTGAAATCATGTGAAACATCTCATTTGAAGACAAGTGGACTCCATTCCACTAATTATGTGACTTCTGAAGAAAATTGGTTGTGCAAGAGTTTATTTAGGTGCGTCATAGCAAAGGGGGTGAATACCTGTGCAATCACTTATTTTCTGTTTTAATTTTTTATTAATTTAGAAAAACATGTGTGTATACTACAAAAGTACTCAATTCTTGTAACACCAACACTGTCTGTTGATTCATTTTTTCTTGGAAAACATTTTTTGTGTTATATGACAAGCTAACATTGCACTTGTTACAGGTGACATGATTTCAAAGAAACTCTGTAGTCTTGCCATGGAAACACAGACTCAGGATTTATTTTTTAATGCACTCATAGCTCACAAAATTGCAATATATGTATCCCGGTACAACTATACAAGTGGCAAATTTAAAAAAAAGTGTATGGTGACTATACATACCATAGAGCTCGGCAAAGCCATTCATGGGCACTCTGGACGTGCCCGTAACAAACTGGAGAAGCCGGATCCTCTTTTCAGAATCCATCAACAGGACAACCTGAGGAGAGAGAAAAGATCAAATTTCCCTGACCAAACAGTAGTATTTTACACATCCTGCTCAACGAAGTAGAACTGTAGGCAACACCTGCTGTTTTAAGGGACATAAACAAATATAATGATCATCAATATCTAGTAATTTCTCCAAAAGAAAAACCCAAAAGACAGCTCTCATTTCTAGGACTACTACTACATGGAAAGGAGGGAAGCCATTGCAGACTGTTTTGTTATCTAGGCTCCGTGTGTGTCAAAAAAACCAAACCGATATGGGCAAACAGAAGCCGTTTGAGCCAGTCCACTTAATCAGCCCATATGACATTGCTGTATGTTTGTATGTGTAAAGTGTGCATGCAGATATTTTGGCTGCCTGTGTGTGAACTGTGTGTGTGTGTGTGCATGTGTTGAAGTCAGCTCAAGACAGTTGATAACCAGGGAAAGTACTACTATAGATTCTTTCATCAGAGCAAACAAGCTTGTTCTTCCAAACAGACTTTGATCTTCAAAAGCTGGGCCAGCCAACCTGTCACAGGCCTGATGGAGGGAAAGACGATGGCAGCGTGCTAGATCAATCAATTCCACCTTTCAGTATAAACTATATAGCTTCCATGACTAATTGTTACATGTGTTTCTGAGAGCGTGACTATTTTTTAATCTTTACAATAAATCTGCTTGACACAAATCTTAGAATATGTCACACATTTAATTTGAGACTGAAGGCAACATTACTCTTCCTCTCTTTCTAACACACACACACCATGCAAACAGCAATAGTTTCTGTGAGATAGTGTGTACATTCCATTATGGCATTTAGCAGACGCTTTTATCCAAAGCAACTTACATACCATCACATGTACAGTATATACACACACACATCATCATCAAATACATATACATCATCATATACTATGGCATACATCATATACTAACTACATCATATACCATACTACACACAAACGCATGTCTTTGGACAACATGCCTGCACATTTCAAACAGGCATTTATGGGTTTGTGTGTACATGCATAACAGACTTAAGTTGAAGTTCATTCATTTATATATGAATGTTGGCAATGAACATAACAGACTTACCTTCCAGAACCACTGTATAACAGGGTGGTTGGGACAGTAGCCATTCTTATAAACGGTGTGTTGTCTCCAGTCGTTGACATCTACATCACCCAGACCACACATGAGCAGCTACACACAGACAGACAGATAGCAGATTGCATTAGAGATCAGCGCATGAAGAAATGCTCATCATCACAATACACAAGAGACGCTGTGGTGTGCACAGATCTGTTTATCGGAGGAGAGGGAATGAGAGGTGCTACCAAGTAAATACAGGAATCCTTACCTCCAGCTCGTTTTCATCAAATATCTTAATCAGATCAATGAGAATGAGCTCAGTGAAGCCCTGCAAAATCACATAAAATTAACATTTTAGACATAATTCTCAAAGTATAACTCAAGCAACACAATTACAGAAGAATCTACTAAATCTTCGAGGTGATATCTATGGTTGTCAACAAGTTTCACAAGCTGCAAATATTAATGTAGAGTAGAAATAGCCAATCCTGTTGACTGAAACCTCAGGGCACAGTAACCCATAGTGGGGTGCTTGCACCAGCCAAGTCTCTGGTCATATTGCCCAAGGCCTGATTATCGACCGGGTATGCAGGGCACATGCCCCGGGCCCCTGGACTCACATTTTGCAACATATAACTAATTCAATTGAAATGTGCCCAGACAGGACCCAAACAGACCCCATGGGTTCGAATGACTACGGGGGCCCTAACTACGGTCTCTACTGATATGCAGGGCCCCAACTACGGTCTCTGCTGATATGCAGGGCCCCAACTACGGTCTCTACTGATATGCAGGGCCCTAACTACAGTCTCTGCTGATATGCAGGGCCCCAACTACGGTCTCTACTGATATGCAGGGCCCTAACTACGGTCTCTACTGATATGCAGGGCCCTAACTACGGTCTCTACTGATATGCAGGGGCCCAACTACAGTCTCTACTGATATGCAGGGCCCCAACTACAGGCTCTACTGATATGCAGGGCCCCAACTACGGTCTCTACTGATATGCAGGGCCCTAGCTATGATCTCTACTATTTCTTCATTTTTGTGGCATAGACTGCACAGCTTGTTTGTATGCAATAAACATCCTCTCCTTGTGATCACTTTGTTTTAAGTCTTGAACACAGAGCGAACGAAAATGTTAACGCAACTACAAATTGCAGACAGTCTGCTGTGCCAGCCAACAGAAACCAACTGCAGCAATATGCCATCCCACCTGCCGCATCTGTTTAAGGGGCTTTTCGGCTCATACCTCCAGGCCTGAAAACAATTATACGGGAAACACTGGTCTGTTGCTTTGTATCACTGGCTTGAAACAAGTTGTCGCTATGTCTACATGGCACTGCACTTGAGAGGATATCCACGCACAATGCTATCACACTGCTGGCTGACTACTATTAATGTAAACATAGCCTAGCAGAATCTATGATATTGGAAACAGCCAAACTGCTTGATATTGTATTTGTAATGCTGCTGTTAGTTTGAAATCGATCATTTTGTCTTCCTGCTGGCCGCTGTATTATTTTCTGATTACCCTGCTATAATTGGCATTGGTGCTTGCTTGTAGTCACCCTCACTCAGGGACCCATGGGTGCATGCTAGTGGTATAATCAAAGCCTGATATTGCCCCCAAGTGGCAACTGATATTACTGCACATACCTCCAAAAAGGCATTCATCTGCTTCTGGACCCGATTGACGAACCTCCACTGGATGACCAGGCTGTTGGAGAAAAAATCATTGAAATGTCTATGCATAACCAACATACTGTATAAGCAAACTGGGTAATGAGCATGTCAAACCCATAGTTTTAGAGAATTTGTGAAAAGCCTATAACATAAAAAACAAGAGGCGAGGTAAAAATAAAAACGTTTATATTGTTCTTACTCAATGTATTCCTTTTTGTTGTCATTGGTGACCACCATTTCTGAGCCACTGGGCTTTAAGTCCACCTGGTACGTCTGAGAAAGAAAAACACAATGAAATAAAGAAGCCAGGATACTCCAGAACGGGAACTAAAAAACAGTCGACTTTCAGTGACTGATGTGAGGACTGAGCACCTGTCCAAAGTTGTCCTCATCAATACAGAACCGCAGGTCCAACTCAGTGGGGTCATTCTCCAGAATCCACTTCAGAGAGTTGTAGTATTCACTGTCCTGCAGGGACACAACACAGACCAGAATAAGCATGCGACACCAAGACAATATACGTACAGTAGATGTAAACAGACATGTGTTAGCTTTTATCTTTTTTGTCACGTTTTGCTATGTTGTTTGTGTTGTTTTCTGTTGCATCTATCTGGAAAGACATAAGTAAGTAAATCTTTATTTATATAGCACCTTTCAAAACCAGGGTTACAAAGTGCTTCACAGGAGCAGCAACAATAAAATAAACGTAATGGAATGAAATCAATTGAAAGCACTCAACATATAGCCCTCCAAGTTCGCATCATTGCCGTTGTCAATAGAGGTTATGTAGTCATTCAGATCGGATGGTTCTGGCATAACAAACTATCTAACTAACAAAAAAATCACTGCATTCACAAAATACATATTTGAACATTTGCCACACTGCACTGATGAAAGTGACTCAGAATTGCACAAATGGTTTAATAATCAGCTAATAATCTGGTGGCGGTAGTGAGGTCTTACCACAGACTCCATGTCTTTAAGAGAGATCTGTTTTCCCAGCATCATCTTGTAGAATGGTCGAATGAAAAAACCTGGGCACAAACAAAAACCAAAGACTCAATTAGAGTACAAGACGTACAATATGATGCAGTGTCTCCCCACATTCTTTACAGTTGTGGGCCACTTAAGCCTCAAAACATTGGTCCTACACACAAACAAGTATTGGGTCAGTGGTTAGAACTAGGTGAGAGTAGTATATTGTCTCACTAGAACCAACTCTGAACAAAACAATGACAGACATGGAACTAAAACCAAACAAAAACACCATATCTACAAGTAGATAAACAGGACAAAGTATTGCAATGTATGAATACAGAAATAAGCTTAAATCATATTTCTACATCACCACAGTGTTCTCACACATGAAAATAACTTAAATATTTACTGTATCTGCTAAATTATGTCCACAGTAGAAAAGAGAATTGTTTTCAGTACATTTACAACATGAAAGACAGAGGCTCCACACGCAGCAGCATACCATCCAATAGTTTCCCATGAAACACGGCCATTCCTGCCACACGTCCAATGAACTTGAAGTAGGAGAGGTGGTCCTCATTGCACAGGCCGGAGTTGGGATTGATTTGGAGTGTGTAGTTGTCTCTGGACAGGCACAGGGAAAGAGAAGAATGGAAGACACAGTAAATTTCATGGTTTCATCTGGTTATTGAGTTATGCTCTCTATGGTCAGTAGTACATAGTCGTACCAATTGTACTCTGCTGTTGCCGTATTGCATGACTGGGTTTATTTCCCTTGGCCCTTAAGTATATATTGAAAAAAGATATCAAAAGCTAAATAGACAGTACATCTTGAGTACTGTAAACTGTGAGGGGTGAAAGTGTTACAAATTGGGTTGATAAAAGTTCAAAGGAATTGATAAATGAGCTTAAACTTGAACTTCATGTAACTAAAAATGATCATTTGATAAAAGCATACGCAGAGTGCCATATGCCAATCGAGCCACACCCTTGGACACGAAGTGAATATATATAATGATAAACTCAAGCCTATTATTCTCCTGACCTAAGAGGTGTAATTAGGAGTGTTACGTAATGCTTATCAAATATTGATCTTAGTTAATGTAATTATAGACTAAATTGCAATGAAATTTACATTTACATTTTGCATTAACTAATTCAACTTCTCTAGCTCATTATATCCTGCACACACTGCAAGTGTCTTTGGAAAATTACCTGTCTGCCTGAATCTTTTTTTTCCCCGGGTTGGTGGATCGGTTTCGGTTAGTTGTTTATGTGTATTAAAATAGGTTGGGCAGGTACGGAGATGTTTATGTGTCGGGTCGGGCGGTCGCGGGTTGAAAAAAAACCTGACCCGCGCATCACTAGTCCCTTCTTACCATGGCAACCAACCACTGCACGATTCCCACAGACACTGCCATTATTTTGGATCACCTTCAAATGCCAATATACACCTCACACTGCAATACATTCGTTAAATATTAGATTATGTCACTGTTACTTTAATATTGATAGCGCCATTGCTCTGCAATTTTCCTTTCAATATCATTTTTGAGGCTCAGGCATCTGACCAATTCACACCCAGTTGTCAATCATCTGCATGCTGATTGCTATTGGCTCGGTGGGTAGTGGAGGGAGGGGAGAGGGGAGAAGGGGGCTAAGTGTGGTAGTCTTTCTGGTTTCCTTCAAACGTACCTACCGCAGCTTTAAACAACAAGGTTTTCAAAATGGTCAACTTGAAACAGCCCTGTAAATATGCAGTAAACACACACTTACGTGGCAGAGTATTCAAATAGGCCATAGTAAGGGTTGAACATCTCCTTGGACAAGAGGAAGAACCACTCTCTGGCCACACCACCATAGTCCAATCCCTTCTCTGACTCAAACTCAATCCACAGTCGTGCCTTCAGAATATCTGGCCTCTTCAGGGACATGATTCGCCGGTACGACTCCTCAAAGATGTTGTTCCTGTGCAGCTTCATCTCAAATCGGTTGGGGATGTCCGCCTAGAGAAATTCACAAAGCAGAGTTGGTTTATGACACAAAATGTTCACATTTTATGTTAAACATTCACCAACAAGGCTAATCATACAGTAAATAATCACACCAGTTTAAATGGTTAAATTACAGCCCTTTTGTACATTGAAACATTGAAAGTGTCAGAAAAAAGATTTGATTCCAGCATTATAAACCTAACACTAAGAGCAGTCACGTGTAACTCTGCACCATACCTAAGTGTTAATTAGGAAGAAATGTCAAATGCTAAAACACACAGCTAATTGAGTAACACAATGTCCAGACAGCGTGTTAATAATACATTCCCTGTTAGACTGTGACAAATGTTAACTAAGCAAGCAGAATCAAAATGCAAGCAAAGTAGATTGCCTTGTTTTGAAATGAGAAGTTGGAAGATTTAGCCAAAATGTTGCTTTGCATTGGCATCATTGTGCAAAGGTTCCTTGAAATAAAAGAAATCCAGAGAGAATTATAACTTAAAAACATTTCTTACCGGTTTCTTCAATTTCTTCCTGAAGTAGTCATATTTCTGTTTGAACTCTCTGGAGTAGGGAACAGCCTGCACAGGCAGCAAACAACACACACAGGAGTCAACGACAGACAAGGTCAAGGACAGACCAATCTCCTCATTGAAAACTGGCTTGTAGTGTGAATGTTTTAACGGAAGAACTGAATATCCTTCCGTTCCTAATTAAATAACAGAAACCTCATACAATGTAAGTTGGCAATGATTTCTAGGGAGGGACAACAGTATCTGAAGTGGCACATTGAATGACATGAATGTGTTGGCATGTTAAGTGGCAACTGCAGTGACAAAGTGACATATCTAGTGAAGGCTGATGATGGTGTGTGGCATACAGTACTATTGTGTTAATAGGAGGGCTGGTTGTTTCCATGTAGCAACAATGTTGTGTCAGAGTCTCCCTCAACTGTCTGGGCAGTAAGGGAGAACTACTCACAGGTCCTGTGATAGCTGGACTCTGCAGACGGGGGTCCTCCCACTGGGTGTTCTTTGTATCTGGATGAAACAAACACAAATCGTACAAATACTTAATACTTAGTATTCACTGAGACCAAAACTGAAGGGGAAGCGTAGCAATAACACCCCTCGCCAGAATTGGTCAAAACGTAAATAAAATGATAGTGAAATACATTCAAATGGTAGTTCTATCAGTGTGCATTTGTCCAATCAAGCCTCTCTACCTATATTTCTCTCGCTTAACACTCCCATCCTAATTACCATACATTATAATTTAGTTTAGTGATGCTGCCCCATTATGTCAGGCATCCATACAGTGAATTTTCAACAACATGATCTGTCCAATCAGTTTCTGTGCTAACTGAATGTTCAGATACCTGATCTGTAGCGAGGTTAACACAGGTCAAGCTATTGATCTGAATAGTGCATGTTGAGTCCAGCAGGCAGGCTCACTCAACATCTACACAATGACAGATTTGTTCTGTTGTCATACACAGTTGTGTAGTGGATGATTAGATTGCCTTCGCTGACAGTAAAAATCTGTGGCTGTGCTGGAGCCTGTACACAGTAGAGGAAGTAAATTGGGCGTTACAGAGACAAAGACAGATAAGATGGAGTCCGATGACAAAGTACAAGCATGGAGGGGAGACAGAAAGCAGTACGATAGAGCTGCCTTACTGTGGTCAATGTAGAAGGTACGTCCATCTGTGTGAACTCTTTCCTCCCATCCAGGCTACAAAGAAATATGAGAGAAGAGTAAGTTAAACCACACAATCCCCATTAGGCAGTAATAGTGACCAGGCCATGCTCAAATAGTAATAGTAAATTGTTTAACTTTTCTATTTATGCTCGATTGAACTTGACCATGAAAAGGTCCCAACACTATGATTGTCCAGCACAGCAGGCAAGCTCAATCAAACAGATTTTCTCTCCTATGAGCTAGATCTAGAGACAGTGGCAAGGCAGGGATATGACCACAACATACAGGTAAACCACCACTACCAGTTCAAGCCAGTACACCACCACTGACACAGTGACCACTCAGTACAGTATCACAGGCCACACACACTCATACAGCACAGGCAGTCAGGTAATTATAAAAGGTCAGATTGAGAATAAAGGGGTTGGGAGAGGGACTGAGTCTGACAATCTGTCAAACAAGGTGTGCATTTGTGTGTTTTAACAGTATGCTGCATACTGCACAAGTGGAGACCAGAGAGAAAGGGAGACAAAGGGAGTCCACCAACATGCAGCAGGTTTCTTCCTCTTACACACAGCCGCTGTTTTTCTTTAAGCCCCCATCCCTCGTTCTTTCCCTCACTCTGTCCCTCCCTCACCCTCTTTTGCTCTTCCCTGCCTTCCTGCTTAACAGCAGACATTGTGCAAGTCTAAGGGGTCCCAGGAGGGTGGTGGGGGGCTCTGGGTGATAACATTTAAGAGGGGTGGTGATAGAGGGAAGGGGCACAGAGAGAGGAGGAGGAAGTGGGGGATAATACAGATGAGAGGGAAGGGAGAGATACAGTCCATCCATGCCGGTCATATGACAGACCGAGACAGACAGAGAGAGGCTGTCTGCAGGCATTTGACCAAACCAGAACCAGACAGGTAGGTAGGCAGGCAGAGGGAGGGAGGCACCAACCAACCTCCTCTGGTAGGTTCTGCCAAACAGACATGGCCAGGTGTAGAAGAAGTAGCATACATAAGATCCCCCAGAATGTAGAGAGGAGAGAGAAATAAAGAGAGAAGTGTACATAAGATCCCCCAGAATGTCAGGACAGAGACAGAGACAGAGAGAGAGAGAGAGAGAGAGAGAGAGAGAGAGAGAGAGAGAGAGAGAGATGCACACACCACACAAGCCTGTGAGATGTGCAAACCCATGAAGCTTAGCTAAGATAAGGGTTAGCCTAGTTGTTGGGAATTTGCCTGATTCAAATAGATAATATTGTAGGTGA
>OMOT01079637.1:0-13179 GCA_900312575.1 Acanthochaenus luetkenii
CACAGGGAATTGAACACCCATCCTTCTCTGTTCTATCAGCGCCCCTCCTTATCTGCAATCTCTGGTCAGGTTCCAAACTTCAGCTCGTCCGCTCCGCTCCTCCACTCTTGCGGGTCGCCTAGCCCCCCATCGCTGCGTGGGCTTGGAAGTCGCTCGTCACGGGCTCGACTCTTCGCATCCCTGGCACCGCAATGGTGGAATGAGCTCCCCCCTTCAGTCAGGACAGCTGAATCGCTACCCATCTTCCGCAGCAGACTAAAAACCCATCTCTTCCGAATACACCTAGACCCTACCTGAACTGACCTATCTCCTTCTACTCTTCCCCCCCCCCAAAAAAAAATACACTAACAACTCTGACTACTAATGCTACTGCTTCTATTGAAGTGTTTCATGCTACTTGTTCCTATTGAAGTGTTATATGCTACTCGTTCCTATAGAGGTGTTTAGCTGAAGAAAGACTGCGTTGTATAGTTGTCTGACTGATGTGGACGAAATCATTTACTATTGTAAGTCGCTTTGGACAAAAGCGTCTGCTAAATGATGTAATGTAATGTAATATTGAGAAAAGGCAGCGATGGCTTACAGTAACGTTAAAATAGACCTACGTTGGTACTTTTAACCAGCTAGCCGAGCTAAACAGACAAGTTGCCGTTATTTGAATTAGCTGTGAAATGTTTACCTGATGTTAGACTATCGGAAAATTGCCAATTCTCTTTCAAAAGCTGGGTCAATAAAGACACTCTATGTAGACTGTGGCTAAATATTACCTATCAGTCCAAAAGAACAAGAGCCACATCTGCATCGCTCCTCAGTTTTCCTTTTCATCTTTGAAAGTTAATTCTATGTTCGCTCTACTTTTGGGTTGGAGCTAGTCTCTTTCCTTTTTAGCCGGTTGGCCTTCCTCCGAACGATTAATCTGTTTATTTTCTGTTGATGAAGTTTGAGTTTCTGTAGGTGGCGTATTTTTATTTGTCTGGTCAGCCACGGGGCTATCACGCTCATGCTAACTACCCAGTTCTTTTGTTCCAAACAAACCGCTGGAAACGGACAACGCGTCATTTCCTGTGGATTTTATCCAGGAAAAGTCCTATCTTGTACTATTTAATGATCTGGGTATAGATTGAATCACTATTGTATAGTATTAATCGGACAGTAACTAAACTGACATTTATTTACAGGAAATAGTTGGGGATTATTATTTTAAGGGGCTATTTTAGGGTTAGGGCTTGGGTTTAGAGTTAAGATTAGAATGATGATTAGAGTCAGGTTAGGGGATAAGGAATGAATATTTGTAATACAAACACGTTTGTACGTTTGTGTATAGCTGTGAGACACAACTGCAGGGGCCACGTCAGCGTAATGTCCTTCATAAACCCAGATCTAATATTGTTTTAGCCCATCTAAGGAGCGCCTGGTCGGCGGATCAAACATGGCTCTGCCATACAGCACACTTTATTCCATTAACCTAACATGGCTGTAGAGTAGAACCCTAGGTTAAATGAAGAGGCGCTCGTGTAGGCTGCACCATCCATCCTTGACAGCCAACTAGTACGGGGTGTCACTGTTGACAGCTCCCATACTGCATGACAGAATGATGAGCCAAGTGGTGCAAAGGTGAAAACCCAAACAGAGTGTGTGCTCTGCTCCTACATGACCTGTGGGATGAAAATACTTTATCACATAGAAGACATTTTCTTCTGTTACATACAGCATGAGCAGTGGATCTGAAGCCGCTCTGAATAAGCAGGTCAGCTAAATGCCTAAAATGTAAATGTAAATCAAGTACACAACCAGAAATTGGGGTCAATGCAGTTTCATTCCAATCAGTTTGAAATTCAATCAGAAATATCTGTCAATGTGTTAATGGTAATGAACGGCAGCGTGACGTCAATCCTGCGACGTGACAGTAAACCGCTCACAGCACGCTCACGTTTACCAACCCGGTCGGTCTGTGATGCCTCATACCAAATGGAACCAAAAGGACGAGCGAGGCAGAACATCTAACGTTGTTGAGTCCAGCTTTCTCTGGACGGAGCGCTGCTCACTGCTGTTTAGGAGACAGTTTGGATTTGCTCTTAAGTTTTGATTGGTCACTTCCTGTAGCCAGATCATTTTTCAAGTGTACATACCCGACACCAGAATTGAATTTGAGCAAATTGGATGAATCTACAACATCTCAAATAGGCTGACAGGATGGCTGTAATTTGACATAAAACTCTTGCATAGTGCAGATGAATTTGTCAAGCTTCTAATATATAAAAATGATGTGCCAATTGGTGGATGCTTCTATCCAAAGTGTTTTACAGTTCCATATGTGTGCGTACTGTACATTCTTAGCATGAGTGAACATGGTGGGAATTAAACCCCCAATACTGAAAGTGTTGGTGCCACGCTCTACCCCGTGGGCTTCACCGGACTACAAATACACAAGGTCTCATACCAAACGAGATTTTAATATCAGAAGTTTTAAGAAAAAATACTTCCTGAAATGACCGAACCGCTAACCCCGACCTTCTATAAAACAACCTTAGGGCAAACGAAAACAATGACTAACATTTATCCGCTATATTACATCAGAAAGAGAGCATGTGTTTCCTCTACCTACCTCTTTATTTTCATAAAAGCTCAGACCTTTATGATAGGGGCTAAAAACTGAGCTTCAATTTCAAAATATACATATTAATGTCAATCCTAAGGTCAAGAATTGATCATGTTTCAGTAAAAGCTATTCTTGAACTTTAAGTAAAACTCTTGGGGTATTTGCGATCTCTGGGGTGAAATGATTTCGGCTGATGGAAGTCAAAGGTTAGGGAACGTTATCGTTTCCATAATTTGAATGTAAAATATTACATTAAGCAGGTTCTGTAGAGATAAGTACATTTTGGGCTCTCAAGTGTCATATGCTAAAGCTGAGGGCACACGCTAAATTCATGTCAATCAGAAGAAGAATGAAAGAAATATCTAATGTATCTCTGTGTGTATCTAATGCAGCACCATGTCCCAGATTCTTTTGAATACTTTTGATGAAAGTAAAAGGAAAGTCTGAGAGTGAACGTTTCTCATCTGGTCCATAGATCAAACAGAGTGTAGAGTGTGTCCAAAGATGGCAAAGAATTTGCAGGATGTGAAGGCTTACTGATAATTGGCAGTGTCTACGTTTCAACTGTTGCATTCTTGTGAAATGAAGAACAGATGCATTATTGAGGAGCCAGAAAACAATGGTGGTGTACGGCAACGGTACTGTCCCAGGAGGCAGTTGATGAACAGTCGATATGGTTTAAGAATATACTATGCAACTAAGGAACAAGCATAAACCACAGCATATGCTTTTATCTATCTATCTATCTATCTATCTATCTATCTATCTATCTATCTATCTATCTATCTATCTATCTATCTATCTATATCTATCGAGTTACAGGAATAATTGTTCATCTTTGGAAAATGTGATCAAACTTTATAGAATTACAAGTTATTATAACCCTATTATAAGTATGTTATTGCAGCCCTGGGACACAATAACATACTGTATATGAATTGTGTTTTAGGATGGTTTGTCTCTTTAAGAACAGGGATGCTACAGTGGTTTTGGTAGAACAATGCAGACGTTCTTTGCACATTTGTCAGAAATGAAAAATGTGAACAGATTTCACGGGCTGTCACAACCAGTGGCCACAGTGAATATCAGTATGAGTGAGCTGCTCTTTTCTGCTCTTAATTATACAATTGCTTTGTAGTCATTTGTGGAACTGAAATGTACGCCTTCTGATTGTGTTATTGTGCTGCTCCCTGCTGCTTTAGCAATTACTTCACACTGTATCTATCAGATTTTCAATTCCTATTACAGTAAGTATTTAATGTAGCACCATAGCACAGATACTTTTGAGCCATTTGAGATTTTTGAAAGCTGATTACATCTCACTCCATTTAAACCGAAAAGATAAAACAAATAATATTAACAATTAACCGGAATCTGACGATTTGTCTACTTTTCTATAAAATATTAATTATGGAGTCAAAGCATTCAAAGGGCTGTTTCCAATTATACTGTATATCAAATATGATGATTAAAACCATTGACGTTATGTTACAAAACAATGTCAGTTACAGCTTTTGTTACAGCTCAACCAATTTGCGAGTGTTTGTAGCATTTTGGTACGTTGGCAGAGGTATCTGCTCTGTAATAGGTGCGTGTGCGTGTGCATTTGACATGTGGAGGAGGTCGAGTCCAGCACAGCGCTGAGAGAAAGTCCCCCTTGTTAAGGAAATGGAAGGGTCCTGGGTCCCTCTCCCTAATGGTGTGGCGTCACTACTGGAAGCGCCAAGCGGCACCCTGTTTGAATACCAAAGGGAGGCTGCCGGGTCCTTGAAGGAGCACAACCACCGGCAGACAAACACTGCCAATTAGCGGAGGGCTCCTGCTCTTCAACCACATATTCCCATCTGATTAACAGAACGCATCCACTCCATCGGGTCCAGGCAAACACAAAACCATTCCCCTGGGCACTTGGTTTTCTCCTCATATCCTTATTTATGTCAATTAAAAAGCTGTATTATGATGCTAACTATAAGACCGTTCTGGGGAGTATTGTGGAAAGGAGCAAAGGAGCAAACCGGTTACTGTGCCTTTGTTTCCTTCACATAATTCTCCAAGGTCCATAAGAGATCGCCCGAACAAAAATCGTGTGCTTGGTTTGGCCTCCTTGAACAGATTCTGGAGAGGGCAGGAACTGAGAATTTGCGTTTTTAATGGCATACTTTTTTTGGGCTCGTCTTAAGTGGCTTGTGTGGAGTGTGTAGATGAAGAAAAGTCTCTTGTGCTGCCCAAAGATGTGGCATTGTACTGTTGGCGGTACAGCTGCCTCTCAGGGCACATCACCTGGCAGGCAGCTGGGATGTCTGTCTTTCCTACCATCTCACACTTTCACCACGCTTTCAGTTTAACGTGCATTTACCACTCTTGCTAGTTGTATTGTATCATTTTGGGAAAAGTTTGAACATTCAAATTGGCACTCTTGCTACTGTGGTTCTGTTTCACATAGCATTTTAGACAACTACGGACTCTGTACAGTGGCATAATGCAAATGTGGCAATAAACAGATATAATTATTTATAATTCATTATTCTATTTATTGATGAATGTGATCTCAGTTCTCTGGCTCCCTAGTTGATTGGCTTCCATCATTGGCTTCTTGACTGGTTTGTTAACGTTAGCAACTGAACTGTTAGCAAACATACAGTAGCTCATTACATAGGGCAGAGCCAGGACAAAAGTAACATTTTTGGTTTTTATCATATTTACCTAAAGATCAATGTAAATGTAGAGGTAATGTTTTATGACAAACAACGTAAATCCTTTGCTACTAGCAATTGTCATTTTATTTGTAGGATAAATACAGACAGGCACATATTTTAGCAGAGAACAGAATGAATGCAATACTTTTATCCCCACCAAGCAGGTCTAAAGTAACCCAGCTGGTGGGAAATGCTCCAAATCTGTCTTATCTCCATTTATCTGGTTTTGTATTTCATCTTAATCTAAGCAAGTGCACTTAACAGCCATAATGTCACTTTTGTGTCCATTCAGCAAATAAAACTATATGCTCTAAATACATGAGAATACATGGAAACCTGTATACATATATATTATTTTTGCAAAAAATGCATAGAAAGTCACTATTGTGAGGACGCAATCCTTATGAATTTTATATTTTGTGAAATGCTCGTCTTCCTCATCCCATAATGCACAGCGTAGCTGGCTACGGGAGCTCGTCTAGTCCAAAGATGCGCAGTGCTTTCTGCAGTTGGGTCAGACCGAGGCCGGATCACGTTCTGACCACAAACGCACCGCACCAGAGATGGGTCCTTCCCCTTTAACACATGCTGATGTTACCACATAATTTAAGCTTATAGAGGATGTGTTACTTTCGTCCCTTGTTACCTCTCCCCTACATATATAGCGCTGCTTATAAAACAATATGTTTTACTATAAAATGCAAGAGTATATACTTTTACAATCATAAAACAATTTAGCTATGTTGCTATATATGTCACTACATCGCAGCAGTCCATGTAAACACATAATGTACCTGCATCCAATACCGTCCACCAGGCGACCGCGTAGGACGAAAAAATCACTGTAAATTAGCACTATCGGGTAATCCTGTACCGTTTTCCTTGTAATATGTAAAGTTATTCATGAAATTTGCTACATAGCTTCTCAAATATGTATTAATGTACATCACCTACCTTTCGGTTGCGATCTCCTTACAAAAATGCAGCGAGACAGCGGAAATTGCGTATTTGGCCAGATTCTTTTTTGCAGTGTACGGCATTGGATACACTTCCGTTAGATGAACCCAGAAGTAAGTTAGCCCATTGTGTGACATCATCAAAACGAATTTGCATACACAGAGTTCAAAGTCAAATGTAATTTAATACAACTTTTACTTACAGTAATTGATTTAATTATATACTGCTCAATAAAAGACAGAGTTGATTTGTACAAAATGACTTTTACCGCACCATGAAGTGTCATAGTGATATAGAGGAAGGAAGTGGCTCACTTCCAGTTACATTGACTGCATTTGGCCCTTGAAGACCATGGAGCTGTGACGATCCCACCGTGGTAGAAATATTTCAGTTTCACATTTGATGAACACATTTGGTGGAAATTACTCCCTACCTTCACGATAATTGTTTTTGCTATCTGCCCCAGAGGTCCGAACTTAATTAGGCAAACTGGCTTTCATTTACAGTGCTCTGCCCCCTGGAACTAATTGCAAAATGCTTTAAAACTGAAAGAGCTGACCTCTCCTGGCGAGTTTAGAATTATTTTGAAGGATCTTGAGGCAGACTCAATATGGAGCTGTCCATGTTCTGTTTAGCTAAGATCTATTTAGGCTTTGTCCTTGATCCTGCTGGATTGCTATTGGACCACTGCCTTTTCAGCATTCACATTATGGATTTTGACATTGCACTTGCCTATCGTGGGATTTAAATTGTGCTATTGCTTATATATATTAGTTTCACGTTGTTTGCCTGTAACTTTTGTCAAGATGCTGCTTTCTTGGCCAGGTCTTTCAAGAAAAATGACTCTCTTGGCTAAAATAATTGAAATCAAAAAATTCCCAACAAAACATTTGCACATTTCATGGTAGTACTTCTTCTCGCCCTCTTAGCCATAGTAAATCAATTCTTAAGCCATTTAGCTCTGGTCATAATTATCCATTTGTGTGGAAGTGAGAGATGACATTGTGGGTTTTGTGTCATAAAGAGCAATTAGCTAAATCCGATTTTGCAAGTTAAGGAAGAAGAATGATGACATGGGAGAAGAAAACAAATATCAGATTATTTTGTATGGTGGTGTGAGGAGAGGGTGCATACCCAAAAACCAGACCACAGTTCAAAGTTGTTGTTTTTTTATCTATAATGATGACAGAGAATATGATGCTTCGGTTGTTCTGAATTATTTGTAAAGCATTACCAACAGGCGTTAGAATTAGTATAAGAACAGTCTGATTCCACATTGTTACATAGAAACTACCACCTTTCTTCCCAACTGACTTACCATGGGCTTAGTTGGGGGGATTGCAAAGGAATTTAGGGGAACTGTATCAATAACTACTACTGGTACCAAAAGTAACTACCGGTAATAGTAATTACTGATAATTTCCCAATTATCACTCTACCGTCACCCTTGTATTACCGTCTCAGTACTGAGCTGTAATGAAAAGTGGTGCTAGCATTTCTCTGCAACGTGATCTCATACAATTTCCTGAAATGAACACAAACTGAAACAGAGACGACGTGTTGTGGACACAAATTATGTCAACATTATGTTCCTCCACCACAAATTGACGACAATAGCACAAATTGGAGGTGCCATTTTCACAGCTAACGGTTAAGTTTAGGCAAGCAAAACAACTTTGGTTATGGTTAAGTTTAAGGTTAGGCAACTAAAACAACTTGGTTAGGGAAAGGCTTTGGTCATGGCTAAATAAGAAAAACTTCAGCTAAAACATCACTCTTCATCTTCCACCGCATTATTTCAATGTCAGAATACTTCCTGTTCCTTCTTCATGTAATCCTTTTGCGGTGGGAAAATGTAGTTCTCTCACTTTTCATGCACGGAGCATGTATTTGCATCTTAGCACATTTGCTCATTTCACAAAATTTCAGGAGATCAGGTGGGTTTCTACGTAGGAACAATGCTCTAACCACCAGAATTTACATGCACAATTTATATATTTCCTACCTGACATCCTGGGTTTGACTAAATAATGAAAGAATCTGAATGCTTGTCGTTAAAGTACAAGAGATGTCAATATGTGGTTAGTGATATGTGGTTTAACCGCCTCATTTACTTCTTACATGTATTGTCTGCTTTGGGATCCTTTGAAGCTAAGGTAGACACAGGCGGCACAATGGCGGGTGACATTCTGTCACATAGCTTTTTCTAATGATCCTGATGGCGCGTACAGCACAACGATACACATCCATAGTCACACAATACGCTTTGTGGCTCACTTGACCCCGTCGCCTTGTATCAGAGGTGTTCCTACTGCATAGCGTTAATCTGATGAAATGTGTTTAATATTGTTTGTACACTTTTCAAAGGCAGTGGCTTTATTGCAGGTGAAGCCAACAGAAGGCATGGCATACGAGCGCTGACAGGAATATTAAGCGAGGCAGCCTGAGCAATATAGAATATAAATGAGGTTATTTTACACTGCAGAGCTCTGCAAACCGACACAAAGACTTCTCTCTTTGTAATAAATCATTCCCATTCAGACAGCCTCTACTCTTAGGGCATTGTTTAATGCTATCTGCAATAGAGGGGAGAAGTAAATTGGTTTACATTGCAAAAAAAGGCGCTGTGGTTGGAATGCATGATATGATGATGAAAGATAGAATATACTTGACTTATTGATGATAATGAACTTGCAGATAGGAGAATGTTGCATGGGGGATGTCATGAGGGAGTAATATTAAGAGGGGGAACTGGAGAGAAATCCCAAGTAAGCAGTAAATGTAGCCGAGTAAGATTTTCTGAAATAGCATTTTTGTCCCTACCCACCCTTTTCAATAAAACAACATAAAAATGCAATTTGTGTCTACCCGGCCCACAATACTGCTTGTGCCTCGGCGAGATAAATATTTTGTCAGAGATGCCGAAGACTAAAGATGAAGTGACAATTACTCCCATCAAGAAACACTTCAAATTTGCTGTTGTGGGTATTGTGGCAGAAACAAGACCTGGAGTTGATCACTCTTGCTCTTTGTTGTGCAGATAGACTACCAATGTGTGATATATGTAGGCTTTTACACAAACCGTTATGGTGATTTTACTCAGATTGAGAGCTGTGATTGTGAAGAGCTAAACATTTTACTGTGTCTTTCTTGACTGCAGCAAGAAGGGAGTGCAACACGGGAAACAAAACTGTATTTTTGCTCCGCTGAGAACTCTGTGACATTGAGAATCATACCCGCACATCAAATGTGTTGCAGCAATCCCAAAATGAGAGCAACCTGCCAAAGCTATTCCCAGTAGAACAGTTACATAAGCGAGACAGCTACTGAGCACAAAGATATGAACACTTCAAAGGCGAATTCAAGAACTATTCAGTGCTATTACATCACCTATATGTGACAGGTTTGATGAGTAGAACTGTGTGGAATCTTTTTTTTATTTTACCTTCTCAGTATAACTCAACAGTTATGGCACTGTAGACGGCTGAACATGCATATTGTGGAATATGACATTTTAGACTTCTTATTACAGGACTTGGCAAATTATATCCTATTCACATAATAGGTCAATAACTTTAATATATACCTCCTACACTATATTCAGTATATAACCTTTTTCTCAGCATTGAACCCATTGGACACATTGACTCCTGCGTTAGATATAATGCAGGTATGTTTTCATGCTGCATTTTGTTTGGCAGAGAAGGTGTAGTAGGCAATCAGTGGAGGGTGTGATAGGAGATGAGATTCACACCATTCTGTGGTGGACAATGAAAGTTGGCTTCAAGAGGGCCATTCTCTGCACGGGAGCCCGAGTCATTAGGATTCACACAACTCCGGCGTCAGGGTTTGGTGGCTCATTATTCTCCTGTCGCTGCTTCCCATATCTCCTCATGCACAGCGTTGCCCTCCAACACCTCCATGTTCAGAGATAGGAAGGCGCTGCAGTCCTCTCTGATCAGGTACACAATCAGGATACTTGGTTAAAGATTGGACTATGTGCTACACTGAACCTGCTCAGTGGATGAAATATGGTTTAGGGGAGTTATAGTGATTATAGCTGGTTTTATTACATCATTAACTTCCAAGTGATGCTTAGACATTTGTCATATATAAGGTGAATGGTAAAAAAGAAAAATCAAAGGTAGGTCCATTGGAATATCCCGTACCATCGATTGGGGAGGCTTGGTCAGTTGTTGGCTTCTGTACGCTATATTGTGTTTGGTAGGTGGTATTACATTGATGATGTTGAGTGGTGAAAGAAAACGTATCACGAAAGAACAGCAACAGTTATAGGACAGTGAGGACGAACAGTTGAGGAGGACAACATTTATTTTGTCATATGATCTGGGAGAAATTGAAATCGAACTTCATTTTGGTTTCTATTGTCCTTTATATAATGAGATGAGAAGTGTGCTTTGTGGTTAAAATCCGTCTATTTCTGATCTTTTGTTTGTTAGATGATTACGAAAGACTTAAGATGTGTATCAAAAAGGTAGATTCTATGCAGCACATCATTTTTAAAGCCAGGGGGAAAACACCAACCTGCTCTGTATGTATGATTGTTTTGGAACATGCTTATGTTGTACACAATTACAAATTGATGACTAGATGGAAAATGTCAGTGGAATGATATAGAGAATGGCAAGCCCATGTGAACTGGGCACATAGAGCCCGTAATACTCAAATGAAAATAAACATCAATAACACTGAGGATGATTTGATAGGCAAAACGTGTTATAAAAGAGCAGTTGCACCAAATAGTGAGGCACAGAATAATGACATATCATGAAATCTACTACTATGTCCTCCTTATGAAACATAGAACACCTTAAGATCTTCCTTTTGAGGACTGTTTCTCTCAATTTAAAATTCCCTTAAAATCAATATGAGATTGCTCCATTTCTCATGGCAGGCAAAGCTGTAGTGCAATATATGGCTATATCTCTTGGTAAGGGAGTAAAACCCCTAATTTAGTCTGCAATAAAACCGAGGGGCTTAGAGAAACTGATTCTTTCCAGGACATTAATCATAAAAATTTAATGGATATCAAATATTTAATACAGTAGAATGTACAACTTGTATTACTATGGCTTTCTCCAAATCGATCATGTAGAGGAAAATCCATAATTAAAATTACGCTAGCAAGGGCAAATCATTAAGATTTCTATTCCCCTTCATGCTTCGGGAGAATGAAATATATACCCTGCCAGTGATGTATAGGCTATTAGAGGCAGAAATAAACGATTACTATTTCTTATCAAAATGGCCGCTTGATTATATTAGAAAAATAGAAGTATGTGATATTTCTTGTGCAATTGAATCTCAGATATGTCCTCTGCTCTAAAGCACATGGTAAAATAAACTATTTTAAATATATCATGGTCAAATGTCTAACTAATGTAATGATGTGGTGTTAAATGGATCATTTATATCTGTAAGCATATAAACATAAACCAGTTCTGATGTCGTTGACGTTTTCTGTAGTAATGCCAAGGCAGTGCAGCTTTTAAAAGGACACAGCAAGTGTGAGATCTGCTGACAGCGAAACAGCATTCACATTAAGACAGTAGATGGTAGACAGCAAACCAGATATCATTCTTCATTAATTGTATCTCCTTGCTCAGAACTAGACTGTTGTACTTTGACAGGGAGGTGATTAAAGATGTATCATATTAATGTGGACCCATAGAAAGCATGAACCACAATCCACTTTCATTTGATATTTTGATCTGATGTACCTATTCCTTGTTCTGTTAAATTAGGGTAAGCAGCCACTGTATGTAGACAACTAGGTTAGACTTTGGAGGAGGGTGGACTTGAGAAGTAAAGCAAAGCCAAGACTCAGCAGCGCCATCTCTAAGCCATCCCATGCCATTTAGTCAAGACATCAATATTTATTTAACTTAAGGATTTTGAGCATTATCCCACTGAGGTAGTAGAGTGAAATGTATATTAGCCCTGACAAATTATTACTAGCCCAGTATGGATGATGTAATATTCAAGTTTAGCAAGGAAGATCATGCTCTAACATTTAATACACAAAATGAACAAACTTCAAAAGTTTCTGTTCTTTTGTATATTTCATATTTTATTATTACTATCTCGGCATAAGTAATGTAATGTTCAAGTTTAACAAAGAAAATAATGCTTTAAAATTATACAATTTCATACATTATATTACAATTAACCACTATATTGGCAAGCTGAACACCACTACATAGCCCGTCACTACCGGTCCTCCAGCTCTTCACATACACTCTTACTAGACCCACCAGGAGTGGTTTCTGATTATTGCGGCCTAAAATACTTGATTTTGCGTCAGCTTTTCTCAAACATTACAATGCAATTTTGCAATGTTTTGTTTGCCATCAATTTGCTGGAAGGGGTGAAAATAGCCAAAAATGTAATTTTTTGTTGTTTTTTAATGTATTTTTTAAAATTATGATTTAAAAATAAAAAATAAAATACTGTATACATTCATTAGGAATCTGGAAATATTGGGCTGGGTTTGATGCAGCAGCATCAGGTAAGTGTATACTTTTTCATTGGTAAATGGGAAATGTATACAGGTAGGAGGAAATTCAAAGCGGGCCAACCACACTTCTTACGGTCTTGCGTTGCCCTACGCGCAGTTACATTTTGGGAGAGGTGCACGTAAGCTACAGCAGACCTACGGCATAGCTACGGTATACCTACAGTGTAGTTTCGATGCAGAAGTATAAATTACTCTTTACTCTGTTTTTTCTTCATACGTTTTGGAGGATGGCTTCTATTCCAGAGGTGGTGGTACATTTGTTTAAGGATGAGGTTTGTTCATACTGCTGCTGCTGGTGTTGTTTACGTTAGCTAGCTACTTCTGTCAGTGAGCTAAAGAGATAAGGTGGTGTTCAAATGGGACATTTGGCATTCGTCTCATTCACAGAC
>OMOT01079638.1:0-11506 GCA_900312575.1 Acanthochaenus luetkenii
TAAACCAGTTTCCTGTCTCTCCTCCACGTGGTGTGTCGTAATTGAACACTTCTCCCGCGGCCTGACGCCGAGCTGCCATGGCCGCTGGTCCTCTGAGCGCCTCAGTGCGCTCCTGCTCCTGACGTCAGTCGGCAGCGCGTCGAGACGAGTCCGTGGAAAGTGGAACGTGACATGATGACTTTACAAACTCTGCGAAACAAACGGTCAATGCAGAATATCTACTTTGACGCAACATGTCTCTGAAGGCTATTGGCGTGTTTATTTATTGGAATAAAACGGCTATTGTAACTTTGTCCACGTTAAGACACTTTGCATTGGTACTTGGATTTAGCACATTACAAGAGACACACGCTCTCTTTACGTTTACATGTTAGCGCTTGAATTTCACATATTACAGGAAAACTTTTAAAAAACATTGTATATTTTATTTGGACATTATTGATCTGTTTCTTCTCCGTACTAAACATATCGAATTACAGTTTTCGAAGAAGGGGTAAAAGCACTGTTGTTCCAAGTGTAATTGGATTACACGCCAGCTTTTGCCAAGGGCAACGATTTCTATTAGATATAGTTGATCAGCTCATCCCATTAAAGTCAATGAATGTCCTCTTAAGGCTCTCCAGTGCTTGTCTTGTAAAACCCGAAGAGGGCTGGTTTTGGGCGTTTCGTTTGTGAAGATTGAATAACTGAAGTGCGTGTAAAGCAAAGGAGCAGGTCATAAGGACGGAGGATGTATTATCAGCGTTGTTTTCTTTTGACTTACAACAGTATTCCTCTGCGTTTCATCAAATTGGAACTGGCTTGCTCGGGTTAGTTCCCTCTCCATGTATTGCCTTCTATATTTGCAGTGTTTTGTTAATCCAATGGTGCTGTATCCAGAACTTTTGAATTAGTGGGGGGGGGATCCTAAATGTATACCTGTTTGATATAGTCCACAATTACGATTCAGAGACTCTGACAACACAACTGTTCCCTCCCTTTCCAAGGCAACAGTAACCTAGCCTATGCCCCGGTCAACACTTTTCACCCAAAGCGTATTTAAGTGCGTACATTTTAAGGATTGGGAATTGAACCCCTAACCCTGGCAGCCATGCCCTACCCGTTGAGGTACACGGGACTGCTCAAGGCAGAATGATGTCATCCTTCACCTTTTATCTCTGTCATCCCTGTTCCCGCTGCAGACAATCTAAAAGCCCTCTATCTCTGTTCTCTCCAGCCTTGGGCCACATGTTGACCCCAGGAGGAGAGGCTGATGGGACGAGATATTGCCTGTCAGCAGTCACGGTGTGACCCTCTGGATGTGACCCAGGCATGCGCTCGGGGTCACAACAGAGATCTCGACTTCCATCTCTCGCTGTCTCTCCGCTGTCTCACGCTGTCTCTCGCTCTCAGTCCCCCAGTCACGCCTTACAAAGTGTGCACACAAACTGATGTGTGCACAAATACGTACCTCCGCTTCTTTACATCGCCAAATACCGTAAAACCATCGCCATCAAAAGGAATTATAATCCTGCGCCCTCCACACACACACACACACACCATCACCTCTCCCCCATGTATTTAGTATTTAGGTGGCCTCACAGTTTCACCCTGTTATTTATGCCAACCCCTCAAAGCCTATTAACTCTACAGTGTGAAGTAGAAAGACTAAGCCACTCCTCATTTGTTTTATGACACTTCTTTCCCAATTCTTTCCCAATTACAAATGACGTACGTGGGCCTCTGTTGTACATTTGGAAAGTGCTTGTTTTGTTGAACTTTTACTAAAAGAGTGACACTAACACTGAGGGCCTTTGATATTTGCATAGGGGAAAAAATGAACGTGTCTCTCGCACAATAACACTTGCCCTGTTATTCCATACACTTGAAATACGAGGTCATAGTGACACATGGGTGATGGTATTAGCAAGGAGTGGGGTTTGTTTTGTTCTGTTTTAAAATGTGTTGTGTCCCACTTGTCATTAAGCTTCTCTGCATGGGCTTTAACGATACATGTAAAGATTTAAGCACCTCAGTAATGTTAAGTCTTATTCCTTTCACGTACCCATGCCGCCGCACACATGCTGTGAGGGGGTGGGGGGGAATTCAATGGGATCAGATGTCCAGTCTTGGAAAGCAACCTTAAGTTAGAGGCAGAAGGATGATTGACAGAAAAAAGGCGCAATTGCCGCCTGTCCTCTTGAAAAACCATTGACAGGTGACAAGGTACAGAATGAGATTAAGGAAGATGAACAGAATATACAGACACTCTCAAACTTAGGACTTGCAAATTACCATCAGACGTTTACTGTTGATTGTAGCAGTATATTGCGGGTCCAATGCCTTGTTCAAAGGCACTGTGTCGGTCATTGAGTACCTTTAACTTAACTAACATTTACTCTCCCATATCCAGATTTCCCCCAGGGACCTTCTTTTCTCCTTTCAATGTTTAAGTAACATCCCTCAAACATCCTTTCACCTTCCCCCTTCCCTGCACGAGTCTGACTGCACCGTCAACAAGAGCGGTTTGATGTAATGCATTTCTGTGGCAGTGCGGTCTGTCATTTTTAACGCAATTTGCATACATTCATAAAAGGTTTCACGGGGGAAACACAGGCTTAGGCTTACATCATGCACATCGCCCTCAGTATTTTTTTAAAAGTCCATAATTGAGACAATGTATTAGCTTAGCCTGCACATTTCTACAACTACGTTTAAATTCCCAACCTGTGACTGTGGCACGGTGTCCACCGTTGAAAACCTGTCCTCCCACCACTGGTTTTCTTTACATAGTTATTTATAGGATTGAAGATATTGTATTTTTCGCTGTGAAATGTGAAAGGACTATTATGTTGACAGCTGAACGATGTATTTCGAGGCTGTAGAATATTTGTTCGTACTCACAGTAGGTGTGTATACTGGAGAGAAATAGGGCCTACACCTGCTGTTTGGGTTACAATGTGTTAAGAAAGTTGTAAGGATCTTCTATCCACAAGTCAACCTCTTCAAATGTGGTATCCTCGAAGTTGGCCAAATAAATTGCTGATTGGATCTTAACTTGTGGAGTGGAACCCAGGACTCATCCTCGTCTGGCCTGGTGAAATTGAGGCACTCGATAGTGCCACGTCAATTAGCAGCCAGGTCTGTCGGATCTGACCTTTCCTCCCGGCTCGGCACGGAGAGGACTCACCGTGCCGAGCTTCTGTCCACGAGCAGAGGCTGCTCACTCACTCTCAGGACCTGAGGAGACCAAATCTGATTACCGACCCATATCTCCCACAATCTCCTGAGACAGGGTCGCCCCCAGGCAGGGCTGAAATGGATACAGCAATATACAACAGCCATGCAGAGGAGAGAGAGGGGGGGGGGCAGAAGAGAGAGGAGAGTAGGATCTGCGGGTTGGGAAGAAAAACAAGCGCGGCAACAACATGACTTAATTGATTTTATGCCATCTCATCAATTGTGATTGAAATGAAATGGGGCTCTGTACGTTTGAAAAGGTTAAAACAAATTGAAGGTGGAAATCACAGCTGGTAATCACACTCTGTCTAACAGCGGGCTTTTAATGAAGCGTCCTGCTGTCCATCATTCATCTTGAGCTCCTGTGTGCATATGAGTGAGTGAGTGTGTGTGTGTGTGTGTGTGTGTGTGCATACTGCCGACACTCAGTTGCGTGTTCTCACTGTGTTTGAGTGGATTTCTTCCCACAGTCCAAAGACATGCAAGGCAGGTGGATCGGACGCTCACGCTACACTCTCCATAGGTGTGAATGGGAGTGTGAGCGTGTTCGTCAGTCTGTCTGTCTTCAGCTTGTGAAGGACTGGCAACCTGTCCGCGCCGTTCCCCTGCCTTCTGCCCGATGCATGCTGGGATTGGCTCCAGCTCAACGTGACCCTGAATAGGAATAAGTAAAGAAAAGAAAATGAAGAAATGAACATAGTAAACGTTCTGTCAAGACTATTATTATCAACATATATGTAATAAGATCTTGTCAACATTGACATTGGCAGATGGCACATTTTGTTTTGCAGTCCTTGTATGTTCGAAGGGGATTGCAATGTAAACCATAAGGTGATATCCTATCTAATTAATAATATCAATGGTACAATAGTTGTCACACTAACATCCAGGTAAGAGAAGAGCCTTATTCCAATCTTACAGTGAAAACACGTTAGGTCACTAATTCAGCAACGTGGACATATCGAGCAATATGAACACATATTTCACAACAGCATGCTATTTAAAACAAAATATATTCCTTTACAGTTTAGAATAATGATACAATGTTCTGTGCCCTGAACAAAACACAATATGTTTCTTGAAAAGAAAATGTTAACACCTGAAATCATTCATCACGCCATTATCTTATATTTTTACCTCATGAAGAATGTAACACCGGCTGAACTCACACGTTAGTCGTGACAGACATACCCTTTTTAATCGTCCTTGCACAGTGAATGCTTGCATCCACCCTTCAGTTCAAGGCATTTCATGTCCGGAGTCATGACTCTAGTTCACGATGTTGAGTTTACTCGGAAACAAACCTCACTGGACACGTGCAAAATATTTACCTATGGCTGTCCATTGCCATCAATGACGACAATGCTCCTGAGGGATTATTGGACAGTTACAGACACACAAACACAGACACACACACATGTACCTCTATCCTTATGATTCATTCCCTAAACCCTAACCATAACTCTCATCTGTAGCCTTTTCCATTACACAAACCTAAAGTGAAGTGAGGACTGGCCAAAATGTCAGAAGGTCTCAAATGAAAACTGGTTCTCACAATAGTGGCACACACAAGTATAAATACACACCATGGAATCATTACAATGGATGACTGCTGGCACCTGGTGGCGGTTTGGAGAACGATATGAAGCAGCCTCAACACATTTGTCTCATTCATGCATGTTGGTCATTCCAACTTTCCACACAATAATAAATAAATAAACAAGTCGAGAGAGAGTTACAATTGTACTTATTTTATTAAAGCAAACTTTGCTGTGTTAACAAAAATTCACATAATTGCAATGCAACCTGCTAAATAAATAATGCAGCTACCCCCCTGGAATACGCTCTTGCCTTTTTGCTGACAAATTGCCCTATTTTCAGTGGTTGCTGTGCTTTAGTAAGAGTTAAAGCTGCGTGGACACACTGCTATCTCAGCAACAACGCTCTTCAATAGAAATGCAAATAGAATCACACGCAAAGCAAAACCTTCGGCTAATTATACAGCTTGTCTGTGTCCCTGAAAAAAAAAGTGTAAAGCACAGCATGTACACTCTTCGTAGACATAGCTTCAGTACACAACCTCTGTGGGTTGCCAGATTGGGTATATCCTTAATAGAGTATACACTAATTATACTGCAACACAGAAGTATGACGACTCTCTGCTTTATGTAAAAAAGGTGGAGGTTTGGCAATCATTTACAGAAGACTAGGAAAGCTAGGTTAAGCTCAGGGTACGGCATGGTGAGGCAGGTCACTATACACTTAAAACATTTTTTAAATAATAATAATAATAAAACATTGTCACTATCATTGAGCTCTAATCAATATACAGGGTTTGGTAACACTTTACAATGTCCTTATTTCAGTGCGTACTGCAGTACTGTAATAACCTATGGAAAATAATTGCAAGCACACAATACTACTGTGGAGGTACTTGATGCAAATCTCCCTAATACATAATGTACTTGCAATGGTATAACACACCATTCTTCATTAAAACGGTGTTGTTACACTGTAGTACGTACATTATGTATTAGGGAGATTTGCCTCAAGTACCTACAGAGTAATACTGTGTATTTACAATTCTTTTCCATAGGTTAATCCACAGGTATACATATAATAATAAGGCCATTGTAAAGTGAAGTATTACCCAGGGTTGAAACAAAAACACAGCTGGGTGGACACTTGACACACAACATCTACATTTAGATGTAGGACAAGATGAGTTTCCTTAAACATTTTTATCCTATGAATAACATGTATTTTCTCTAATGCACACATGACCAAGACAGACACACATCCACAAAACGTGACAAAAGACTAAGAAGTCGTCGATAAAACAGTTCTTGTGCAGTGGCTTGGGGCAGTTGCTCTCTATAAGGCACTAAAACTGATAATAGTGGCACTCTAAAAACAGTGTCTATCCCATAATATGGCTCTGCTGCGGTAAAAGTTCAGCTTGCTAAAAATCAGTTAGTGCAACAGACACTCTTGCATTTGCCTTCTCGGTGTGGCACAACAGTGGTCTGTCTCTCAGTGCAGTCGAGCAGACTTCGTGGTTGTCCTCTTATCTCAGTCATCTTTCTTGTCAGAGGTGCTGTCTTCCTCCGGCTTGTCCCCTGTTCTAGTGTGACTGGCCACCTCCACGTCGTCTGCCGTCAACTCCTGGAGGGCTTGGTATTGCTGAAGCTCCAGGTAGGTGGTGAAGAGCTTGGCATACTCAGGGTGGGTGGTGGCGAACGCTTGAAATTCACCTGGAAAATAACAGGTGAGACCATTGGGTTACAGGGCAGCTTGGGATGTGGGAAGTTGAAATAAACAAACAAACATTTTACAATTGATCGCACATGTTCCCACTCCAAATATATGACACGCTATTTTATGTACAAGGCTGTACAAGTATTTTGTCTGTACGAATAAACATTATTTTGAAAACTTCTATATTAAGTGACTGAATAAATAACTAAACAGGGGTAAGTAATAAAAAGTTATAAAACAGGGAGATCAACAAGAATCATATAATTTAAAATGGCTACACATAAACTTGTCTATAAAATGTTCAGAAGCCTCGGGACTCGGATGGCAAAGGCCCAAACACTTTTGGTCTTCATCCTTCACCTTGGGAGGGCCAAGAAAACCCTGTCTAAGAATCTCAGGCTGACCTTTACTGACCTCTATCGACGACCAGTAGGAATTGCAACATCAATAGAACAACACAATATAATACTTAGGTTTTATTCACCCTTACAGGTGTAAGAAGTTAGGTGCACTTCATTCTTCATTTAACTCATTCATTCACTACTATCCATTTATCCTGAACGTTTGGTTTGCATACAGTTAGTAAGGAACACAATAAATTGTCATTTTTTAAATGACACTATGCAGTTTTATGTTCATGACATGTATTCGAATGGACAGGCTTTATTGGGTGCTTACTGATATTTATCTAATAAAAAATGGAATCCAAGCACTGCATTTTTCATTGCTGCAACTTAAAGCCCATGTTTTTTCCGTTCAGAAAATTAAGAAAATGGATGAGCACTGAAGTATTTCCAGTAGTTTCTGTGATATGCAGTATGCTTATCTTCGCAGTAAGTGATTATATGGGAAGTTATCAAAATCCCATTCTTTGTATCTCTTTAGAACCACTTTAGTACCATTTTCCTTGTCTTGGGATCTTTTACCAATTCCTGCAATTTTACTTAAGATGAAAAATCTAGAGGCAATGCACAAGGGGTTAAAAGCTCAAAACGTATCTAGACCTTGCTGAGCCTTAAATGGAGTCTACTCACTGAAAGTGATGAAGCCAGAGTCGTCAGCATCGATCTCCTTGAAGAGCTTGGCCATGTTCAGAGCCGATACACCCAGAGCCGAGCGCAGCAGAGCAGTAAACTCCTCCTGGGTGATTCTCTCATCCTCATCCGTGTCAAACAACTGAATGAGAGAAGACAGCAAGGAAGAAATGTGCATTTCACTTAAAACACCAAGTTGTTTTTTCGGTATTAACCTTATTATCATATCTATCATGTTTATCCTATATATTACATTTTAAACAAGATACATACTGTATATATACAGAACGTGGTATGATGATTGGTGTCAGAGGCATCTCAGAAATATCCGCCCTCCTTGTCCGCTTGACTTTGCAATTCAACCCAATTAAATTGTAGCTGCATTGTGCATATTGGGAAATAACGTTTTATTTTATTTTTTATGTATTTATCTGATTGAGCTATTACACAATTATACAAGACATATGCCTCAGCACTAGGGATGCCCCCCGAAACCAGGTTCTAAACGGGAACCGGTTCTAAATTAATAAAAACCGGAGCATCGATAAGATCCGACGTTATCGGTTCTGCTATCGGTAGGTACTCGAAATATTATGGAGTGAGATTTATATTGTGGCAAATGTGTTTTTCGAGGAATTAAACGTCCCGAACATTATCTAGTTTGCCGCTTTCTTTGTCTGTCTTTCTCTCTCTTTTTGTGCGAGGGGCTCCGTTCTTACACATACTCGCTCACACACACACACACACACGGTACAGTCATAGGCGGAATTCCCGGGGGACACACAAATCAATGAGAGAAGCTAGCAAGGCAACTCTATCGTTCTTCTCTAACGAATCTAACGTTACTAAGATCCAAATAAACGGCAGGTAAGCCGTATGAGCCATAGATACAGAGTTAGTTAATAATAACGAATTATTACGAATGGGCTAATAAATTAAATATAATTGCTTAGCTTATTGTTAAAATATATTTGAAAGACCACCATGTCCCAGTCCACCCCTCCTTCCTCTACCACGGCCGGTCCCAGCCAAGCCCAAAGTCCCTTCACTAGCAGCTACAGGAAGGATGACGGAGGATAATAATCCAAAAGAACCGATAAGAGTATCGATAAAGTACCGAACCGATAAGCAGTATCGATAAGAGTAGTAGTATCGATAAAATCCCTAACGATACCCATCCCTACTCAGCACACAGTACTGCACTTTGCCTGTTGTCGGTGGCGAGGACAGCTTCACACACTTTTTGGTGGTTCATTTCCCTCTTTCTTTCTCCATCTCCCTCTCTCCTTCTCTCGTATCTGTCTCGTTGAGTACACGTTCAAACACAGTATATTCGTCCTAGTTACCTACCTGGAAAGCCATGCAAAGAACATCTTCGGTGTTGGCTGGTCGACACAAAATAGTCACACCAATAACATACTCTCTGAAGTCTATGGTGCCGTCTCCATCCTAGACAGGGTCAAGAAAGTCAGCAGGAAAAATGCACGTGTCAGTGAATGCACAGATATAACATATTGATAGATAAGGCCTTATGGTCCCTAAATATACACCTGCTCTAAGTGTCACCATTTTGGACATGAGAATGTTAAACAGAACCTTGGGAAATGTACAGGGCAGTGCCATTTTAAGTGGAGGAAAACACAGTATAAGATGTTCCTGTACCTAGCACTTCTCCATAACTGATGAATGGTAATAAATGAATATTCTAGGGAAAGAGGGTATTCTTACTTCACTCTGTTGCACGTCCATGGTTATAAATTATATGCAGTGATATAAATACCAATGCGTGTGCTTCTGTGAACGTGAATAAGACTGTTGCACATTACACTGTCTATCCATTATGTTTATGGCAAGTTCACTGCTGCACTGAAGTGTATAAAAGTGTTGTGCAGTAAACGTCCGAGCAAATTCTCACCTGTACTGTAGTGAATTCCAATGGCCTGGCTGTGTGGCAATAAAAGGAGCTTATAATTGATAATTTGTTACGGTGATCTGCAAATGTAAGTTGGGTTACGGCATCTAGTGCCAACAATATACATGCAAATGTACCGTATAAAAGCCAAACTGAACAGATTCTAATATTTGGTGTACGTGTTTCTCACCCTGTCAAACAGTGCAAACAGCTCCTCAAGGGCTGGGTTGACAGGAAGCTTTAGGAAGCTGGAGAACTCCTCAATGGTGATGCGCCCTCCCTTACAGGACTTGGCCATGGCCGCGAAGCCCTCCAGCTCCTTCCTCACATTGTCCCACTTCAGGCTGGGGGAGACCGAGTAGGACACAAGGAGTTGTGGTGAGGAGGCGGTGGGCGTAGGTAAGGTGAGTTTAGGTCAGCATGGAATCTCGGGTCATGGCCAAGATTTCACCACTCACTAAAATGCTACCAAGGCGTTATTGCATTAAGATAAATTATGGCAATTGCACTAGTGCATTTTCCAATCATTTCTCTTTATGGGCCAATCACTTGCAGCATTTGTGAGTCAAGTATGTCTACACATCGAGATTTGAGGGATTCATACAGATAACCTACGGGGTAAGTCCAAAAAGTAGGAACAGAGTGAACATTCTGGATGTGTCCAGCTCTTGCTTCACTAGAACATCGAGTCTCTGTGTTGTTACTGTGTGGTGACCAGGGCAGGAAGCAGTATTTTTCCTCACATGCCACATTCTCAGGTGGATGCCAAACTTTAACAACCACTTTCACTATTTTATCCATACAAATGATTTTGTCAAACAAAAAATAACCCTCAAGCACCTGTCATAGTGGCTGGTGGAGTAAAAACACGTTCTAGACACAGCCTAAATATAGCACCATTTGGCAGGTGGCTTGTGTTAATTTCCCTCCCTGGTGACGCCGGCAGTGAGTGAGAAGCTCATACTTGAGTTTGCGGCTGATTTTGGTGAACTCCACCAGGCCGGCCTCCATGGGCAGTGTCAACTCCCCCGCTGAGATCATAAGACGGCAGTCTTCATACGTGTGGTCAGTCACTGGAACTCCCAAAGCCCTGCAAAAAGACGTGGATAGACTCACTTACTATGCCACATACAGTGGCCAGTTTATGTGATGCACCCATCTGGTAAATAGTTGGATCCAGGAGGCCAGGAAGAACGTGCGTCTTTGTAGCCAAGCTTCGGCGGAGCAGGGGAATGTAGTGGCCAGACTCTTTACACACTAATGGAAATCTAATGTCAGTAAAAAGAGCAGAGCTGGACAACTACATCTATTCCACGTGCCTTGTACATAACATATACAGTTTGGTGGACACTTTTATAAAAAAGCATCTTTAAGCACCGCGACTACACACATTTTTAGCATGAATGCCCACAGGGGGAATCAAAACCCTGACTGTGTTAGTGTCATGCTGTCCAAACTGGGCTATACAGCATAAACACTAGACAACTTTATTCATATACAGATGTGCGATGTCTAATTAACACTTACTGGGCCATAACGTTTCGCACGGTGCTGGCAAACAGAACAGCACATTTCTTCTCCTCCTCTGTGGGAATCTGCGGAGGCAGGAACTGAAGAAGAGAGCAAAAGGAAGGTCAAGCAGGAAGTGAACCTAAACTACTAACCCCTCATGCAAAAAAAACTGAATCTGGTCCTCTGGTCATTATAGTACCGCAATCTGCCTCCATAGAATGTAAAAACCCAGACTATATTTCAACCATTAACAGTTATACACTTATATTCATCCTGTGTAGCCATTATATTATATATATATTATATTGGGAGACATACACTTGGGGGAGAGAGAGAATGTCTGTTACCTCTATCTCTACTGTGGTGTAGAGCTGGGATAGTGTAAGAAGAAGCAGGGTCATCCTGCCAAAAAAATACAATCATCACAGTTACATTACATTACATTACAGCATTTATCAGACGCTTTTATCCAAAGCGACTTACATGTCATACCGTTGGCGGAGGCAGCCATGCAAGGCACCAACCTGCTCAACGGGAGCAATTTTGGGGTTAGGTGTCTTGCTCAAGGACA